>SNQJ01S0051418.1:1261-39639 GCA_010110895.2 Picea sitchensis | reverse complement strand
ATTGTTATTGGATTAATCCCCATTGAGGATTAATCATGTCGGTAATTGTATAAGGACCAAATCCCCTTTTGCGGATTGGTCATTGGACAATTACAAAGTGCAAAATAAGAAGTCGACCCCAACAGTTATAATGGAAGGGTCAGAATTAATTAAAGGTGGGTTTATGATGCAGGAGCATCGCTCACTCATCAAGCGAGCCAGCGCGTGGAGCAGGAAGAACAGCTGGACAGCGCCAACACACAAGTTTTGAAATACTTTGGAAAGTTGTTACGCCGCCCTTTAAATGAATGCATTCATAAGGGGCGCACTTTGTACATTGTAAATGGACCTTGAGCCTTTAAGCTCTCGTCCTTAGTACATAGGAAGGCATTTATTAGATTTAATGTTGTTAGATAGAAATTGATTGTATATTTGATAGTTGTAGATTTCAAGAGGGTAAACGGAATATAGGCACCCTCCTTTGTACATTGTATGATTCATTATAATTGAGAGCAAGCAGAGCAGAGCAGAGAACTGGTGAAGAACACCCATGTACAGATAGAATTAATAGAAGAAAGACTTTGATTCAGCTATATGGTTTGTGTTGTTTTCTCTGTGTTGATATTATGCTCATGAATGTTTGTTTTCCTTGTATGCATTTGCTTTTGGAATATGTTGTGCATGTGATTTCAGAGGTTTACTGAAGTTTGTGAGGGAAGAGAATGAGTTTCAATTGTTTCTTTGTTTGAGCCAGAAGATTCCTGCATAGAGTGCAATTGAATTCATCCGCATAGAGTGCGTTGATGAGGCCAGACAGTTGAAATCTTATTCTCATCTACCCAGAAGTTGATTTGGGTTGGTAGAGTCGTGCAGAAGAAGTGCAGTCCAGATTTGAGGTATCAGTCGTAAATCTGAGCAGGAAGCTAAGGACTGTTGTTGCAGGAAGTACACAGGGTCTGGAAGGATTCAACACTTAGAGAGTTGTTGAAGGTCGAGCAAGAAAAGCGTGCGTGAAATCTCTGAAGGAGTCAGGGGAATTAAGCTCAGGAGGGATAGTTCCATTGTGAATACTGTGGGAACAGACCCATGAGAAGGTTCGAGTAGAACCGGAGCTTTGGAGCAGGAGGAATCCTCAAGAAGGAGAATCGGTGGACAGGAATTGCAGGAGAGAAACGCGAACTCTCGCCGACCGTCAGATTGTGGAGAAGCTTTGGGGAAGTTAACCCATAGGCGCAGGAAGAATCAAAGCCCGTCGGGGTTCGGCGTTCGGCATTGGACGAGGTAAGAATTTCATGATTATTGAAATCGCGAGTAACGATTTCTCAATTTAACGGGAGTCGTCGATCATCATAGGGACACGTGGCATCAGATCCCGGGAGGATCGGGATTCGGAATTCGGAGTTTTATTGTGCAAGGAATTGTGAACGGCGAAATCGCAATCCCGCAATTCTTGATAAGAGAGAGAGAGAGAGGTGATGTGGTGCAGGATTTGCGCACATGCATATCGGCAGTCGGGATTCAGAGATTTGCGAGGCGAGTGAATCGCAACCTCAAAAGGTGTCGATTTCCCAATTGGGAAAACCCCAACATATGAAGGCGTCGACCCTTTGACCATCAGGTTTCGGGGAATTGAAGGACCCGGCCCCGTGAGTACTGAACTCGAGATCCCGCGAGTTCCGATTTCCCGAGAAGCCAAGGGGAGATCGCCGAAGGAGTTACTGTGGGTAGTGAGAACTACCGAGAGGAGTAGGAAGAGTTCTTTAACTCTTCGGGCCTGAGACGAAGAAGGTCCTGGTGGGAGCGGGTCGCCATTGAGGGTGGCTGGGCATCAGAGTGGTATCAGAGCGGGAGAAGAGTTCTCTTTGTTCCGGTAGTAGAGAGAAGCACATTTCACCATGTCGTCGAGAAGAGAAAGGCAGTCACCTGATCGAGAAGAAAGGGATGCCCGAAGAAGAGGTAGGCCAGCAGGGAATCCAGAAATGGAGCGCCAGATGAGAGATCTTCGAACAAGGCTTGAGGAGATGGAGACAGCGCAGAGACGCGGAGCTGGTGCTGGAGAGTTCAGTGATTCTGAGGTGGAAGAGGAAGCTGGACATGACGAAGGAGAGGTCACAGCAGAGGATGCTTCAACCGAGCGGTTGATCAGAGCCATTGCCAGAATGAGCTCAAAGACCAAGATGGACATTCTCGTCTATGAGGGGAATCTAGACGCAGAAGAGTTGTTGGATTGGATCCGAGCACTCGACACCTACTTCGATTATGAAGACATCGAAGAGGACAAGAAGGTAAGGCATTCGGTTACCAAATTGAAAGGACATGCAGCCTTATGGTGGGATGAGTTGCAGGTTGATAAGCGCTGCAAAGGAAAACAAAAGATTAAGAGCTGGGATAGGATGATCGCTAAGATGAAAGCGAAGTTCATCCCAAGGGATTACCAGATCACACTGTTCAAGCGAATGCAGAACCTGAGACAGAAGTTGATGATGGTGAAGGAGTACACCAAGGAGTTTTACAGACTCAACATCCAAGCAAGTCATCGAGAGAGCGATGATGAGAAGGTGGTGAGATATCTGAATGGTCCGAGGTATGACATTCAGGATGAGCTAAGCATGGTTACCATCCGAATAGTTGAGGATGCGTACCAGATGGCTCTAAAAGCCGAGGAGAAGCTGAGCCGAAAGCAGGGACAGCGAGGGCGAGGCAGAAGTCAGCCCAGAGGAAAAGCAGTTGCCCAAGAAATAACTCAGAAGCCCAAGGAGGAATGGAAGAAACCTCAAGGTAAGATTGAAAGAGGTGGAACCTCACAGAGGCAGCAATATGCTGAGCCGAGGAGGCAGCATACAGAGCAGGGTGGCGGTTATGCTGATGCCAACACTTTTACTCGTACTAGAGGTCGAGGCAGAGGTCGAGGAGGAATCATCGCATGTTTTACATGTGGGAAGGATGGACACAAAGCCGTTGACTGTCCAGATAGGAAAGTGGACAGAAGTGAAGCTCACATCACTAAAGCGCAGAAGCGTGATGCTGAGAACGAAGATGCAGACAGTGGAAGATCGTTTGGGATGCATAAAATAATTATGACACCTGAGAAAGAGGTGGAGAGCGCAGTGCAAAGGAGCAGACTATTCAGGACAGCTTGCACAGCGAGGGGCTGGAAATGCAAAGTCATCGTGGACAGTGGGAGCACCGACAATCTCATTTCATCCGAGATGGTGGAAAAGATGGAGCTGGAAACAACTAATCACTCGAGTTTATATAAAGTCTCGTGGTTACAGAAAGGACACCGGGTAAGTGTCACTAAACAATGCTTAGTTAAATTCAAGATTGGGAATTACCATGATGAGATTCTGTGTGATGTCATTCCCATGGATGTATGTCATATATTGCTGGGTAGACCATGGCAGTATGACAGAAATGTGGTTCATGACGGAAGGATGAACACATACACTTTGGAAAAGGATGGGAGAACACACAAGTTGCTTCCGATAAAAGATAAAGAAGTGAAGCCGGAAGTAAACAGCACAATACTTCTCATGAGTGGGAAAGAGCTTCTCATAGAGATGGAGAAGAATGAAGATCCACAATTCTTTGTTGTCAGGAAGCCGAGAATTGTCCTGACAAGCACAAGAGTGGATGACTTGCCTGAAGAGATTCAGGAACTGTTGGGAGAGTTCGCTGATATCATCGTGGACGAACTACCTCGTTCGTTGCCACCGATGCGGAGTGTGAGTCATCACATTGACCTCATACCCAGAGCAAGCTTGCCGAACAAGGCTACGTATAGGTTGACACCTCAGGAGAATGAGGAGGTCAAAAGGTAGGTACAGGATCTGTTGGATAAAGGACTGGTCAGGGAGAGTCTCAGTCCATGTGTTGTTTCGACAGTGCTAAGTCCAAAGTAGGATGGAGGCCGGAGGATGTGTACAGACTCCAGGGCGATAAACAAAATCACCATCAGATACAGATTTCCACTGCCGAGAATGGATGATCTGATGGATTGCCTGAGTGGGCCAAATTATTTTTCAAAGATTGATCTGAAGAGCAGATATCATCAGATTCACATGAGAAAGGGTGATGAATGGAAGACAGCATTCAAGACAAACAAGGGTTTATATGAATGGTTGGTCATGCCGTTTGGGTTGACAAACGCGCCGAGCACTTTTATGAGACTGATGAATGAAGTCCTGAGAGAATTCATCGGGAAATTCGTTGTCGTATATCTGGACGACATACTGATTTTAAGTAAGACCAAGGCTGAACATTTAAAGCATTTGGCTATCGTGATGAGAAGACTGCAGCAGGAGAAGATGCTGATCAATTTGAAGAAGTGCTCGTTTTTGCAGACAGAGCTCATTTATTTGGGTTTTGTTATCTCAGCCAATGAGTTGAAGATGGATCCTGAAAAGGTGGAAGTGATTAAGAATTGGCCATCACCAAGAAATGTTTTTGAGGTGAGGAGTTTCCATGGATTGGTTAGTTTCTACAGAAAATTCATTCGGAATTTTAGTCGAATTAGCGCAGCAATGATGGATACAGTGAAAAAGCGACATAAAGTTTTTCATTGGACAGCGAAGGCTGAGAAGAGCTTCAATCTATTGAAGCGGAAGATTATAGAGCAACCAATTCTGGTGTTGCCTGATTTCCAGAAGACATTTCAGGTGAAATGTGATGCGAGTGGATATGCCGTAGGAGGGGCCTTGAGTCAGGATGACAGACCTGTTGCATATTTCAGCGAGAAGCTGGATGACGCAAAGCTGAAATACTCCACGTATGATAAAGAGTTTTATGCCATCATACAGACATTAAAGAAGTGGAGGCATTACTTGATACCCAAGGAATTTGTATTGTACAGCGATAATCATGCATTGTAGTTTGTGAGTCAACAAGAGAAGTTGAACCAGAAGCATGCAAAATGGGTAGAGTACATGCAGAATTTCACATTTGTGATCAAGCACATTTCAGGAACTGCTAACAAAGTGGCTGATGCTTTGAGCAGGAAATGTTTGTTGTTGCAGGAGTTTAGAGTCAAAACCTTGGGTTTTGAAAATCTGAAAGATATGTATGCGGGAGATGCAGACTTCAGAGAAGCTTACGAGGCAGCTGAGAATCCAGTTCTCAGAGATCGGAGTCCTTGGATAGATTATATGGTCCAAGATGGATTGTTGTTCCGATGCAATCAACTATCCATTCCGAATTGCTCCATGAGGGAGAATTTGGTGAAGGAAAAGAATAGTGGAGGCTTGGCAGGTCATTTTGGACATGACAAAACATTCGCGAAGCTGAGCGAATCGTATTTTTGGCCAGGCATGCGAGCAGATGTAAAGAGGTTTGTTGACAGGTGTCGAATTTGTCAACATTCAAAGGGCTGAAAGCAGAATGCGGGGTTATATCAGCCATTGCCCATACCTGAGAGGCCATGGGAGGCGATTAGCATGGATTTTGTTTTGGGTTTGCCGAGAACGCAGAGAGGAGTTGATTCCATCTTTGTGGTGGTGGACAGGTTTTCCAAGATGGCACATTTTATTTCGTGTCATAAGACCAGCGATGCGACCCACATCACAAACTTATTTTTCAAAGAGGTTGTCAGACTTCATGGATTGCCAAGAAGCATAGTCTCGGACAGGGATACCAAATTCATAGGTCATTTTTGGAGGACGCTATGGAAGAAGCTGGGAACTAATTTGGATTTTAGTTCATCTTATCATCCACAGACAGACGGACAGACTGAAGTGGTCAATAGAAGTCTGGGGGATCTATTGAGAATCTCAGTGACGGAGCACCATAGCAGTTGGGACCAGATATTGCCACAAGCAGAGTTCGCGTACAACGATTCAGTGAATCAGAGTACAGGAAAAAGCCCATTTCAGATTTTGTATGGGACACAGCCGAGGGGAGTTTCTGAACTCAGGGAGTCAGAACAGGCTTCGACTAGTAGTGCGAGCACTGAAGAGTTCGTTGAAGACATGAGAGAACTTCACACGAAGGTGAAGCAGCGACTCCAGAAGTCAAACCAGGAGTATAAGCGCAGAGCCGACCAGAGAAAGAGACAACTTCAGTTTGAAGTTGGGGACATGGTTCTGGCGCACTTAAGGAAAGAAAGGTTCCCAAGGGGAACATACAACAAGCTCAAGATGAAGAAAATTGGGCCGTGCAAAATCCTGAAGAAATTTGGGGAGAATGCATATGAAATTGAGTTGCCAGAGGGCATCGGGATATCTCTGATATTCAATGTTTCAGATTTATACCCATACAGAGCTGGGGAAGCAGAGGTTGGAGCTGAGGAACAAATGATCCAGTGGAAGAAGCAATTACCAGTTGCACAGAAACCACATATGGAGTGCATACTGGACAAGCGAGTAGGAAAGAAGACCAGGTGGAAGCAGTATTTTGAATACCTGGTGAAGTGGAAGAATCACCCAGTGGAGGATGCCAGCTGGGAGACTGAAGCAGTGATACAAAAGAATGGACACACCGTGCAGGATCTCATGGACAGGATCCCATGAAATCTTTTGAGCCGAGGAGTATCATGCAGGAGCATCGCTCACTCATCAAGCGAGCCAGCGCATGGAGCAGGAAGAACAGCTGGACAGCGCCAACACACAAGTTTTGAAATACTTTGGAAAGTTGTTGCGCCACCCTTTAAATGAAGGCATTCATAAGGGGCGCACTTTGTACATTGTAAATGGACCTTGAGCCTTTAAGCTCTCGTCCTTAGTAGATAGGAAGGCATTTATTAGATTTAATGTTGTTAGATAGAAATTGATTGTAGATTTGATAGTTGTAGAATTCGAGAGGGAAAACGGAATATAGGCACCCTCCTTTGTATATTGTATGATTCATTATTATTGAGAGCAAGAAGAGCAGAGCAGAGAACTGGTGAAGAACACCCATGTACAGATAGAATTAATAGAAGAAAGACTTTGATTCAGCTATATGGTTTGTGTTGTTTTCTCTATGTTGATATTATGCTCATGAATGTTTGTTTTCCTTGTATGCATTTGCTTTTGGAATATGTTGTGCATGTGATTTCAGAGGTTTACTGAAGTCTGTGAGGGAAGATAATGAGTTTCAATTGTTTCTCTGTTTGAGCCAGAAGATTCCTGCATAGAGTGCAGTTGAATTCATCCGCATAGAGTGCGTTGATGAGGCCAGACAGTTGAACTCTTATTCTCATCTACCCAGAAGTTGATTTGGGTTGGTAGAGCCGTGCAGAAGAAGTGCAGGCCAGATTCGAGGTCTTAGTCGTAAATCTGAGCAGGAAGCTAAGGACTGTTGTTGCAGGAAGTACACAGGGTCTGGAAGGATTCAACACTTAGAGAGCTTTTGAAGGTCGAGCAAGAAAAGCGTGGGTGAAATCTCTGAAGGAGTCAGGGGAATTAAGCTCAGGAGGGATAGTTTCGTTGTGAATACTGTGGGAACAGACCCATGAGAAGGTTCGAGAAGAACCGGAGCTTTGGAGCAGGAGGAATCCTTAATAAAGAGAATCGGTGGACAGGAATTGCAGGAGAGAAACGCGAACTCTCGTCGACCGTCAGATTGTGGAGAAGCTGTGGGGAAGTTAACCCGTAGGTGCAGGAAGAATCAAAGCCCGTCGGGGTTCGACGTTCGGCATTGCATGAGGTAAGAATTTCATGGTTATTGAAATCGCGAGTAGCGATTTCTCGATTTAACGGGAGTCGTCGATCATCATAGGGACACGTGGCATCAAATCCCGGGAGGATCGGGATTCGACATTCGAAGTTTTATTGTGCAAGGAATTGTGAACGGTGAAATCGCGATCCCATGATTCCCGATAAGGGAGAGAGAGAGAGAGGTGACGTGGTGCGGGATTTGCACACGTGCATATCGGCATTCGGGATTCGGAGATTTGCGAGGCGAGTGAATCGCAACCTCAAAGGTGTCAATTTCCCGATTGGGAAAACCCCAACATATGAAGGCGTTGACACTTTGACCATCGGGTTTCGGAGAATTGAAGGACCCAGCCCCGTGAGTACTGAACTCGAGATCCCGCGAGTTTCAATTTCCCGAGAAGCCAAGGGGAGATCGCCGAAGGAGTTACTGTGGGTAGTGAGAACTCCCGAGAGGAGTAGGAAGAGTTCTTTGAATCTTCGAGCCTGAGACGAAGAAGGTCCTGGTGGGAGCGGGTCGCCATTGAGAGTGGCTGGGCATCAGTTTACCCACCCAGTGTGAGAGGTCGGCCCTGCCAGATGGTGACTCTTCACACATGCCAGATTGATATAAATAAGAGGCTAGCGCCTCACTTCTAAGACACTTCACTTGCTCATTATCTTATGAGGCAAGCTGCAATTGGAAGTTGGAGAGAGGGAAGAAGGGTGGCACATCTCTTAGGGAGGACTTTATGTATTGGTTTGAGCTATCTCTTGAACATTGTATAAGCCATTTATGATAAGGAAGTTTTGTTGGGTTTTCTTCCCCTAGAGGGTTTCCCAGGATAAATGTTGTGTCTCTTATGGATGTGTATTTCTCAGTGATCTTGTTCTTATTATGCTCTTATCTTATGAAATGAAAAGAACTATAATAATGGCATAAACATTAACAGCTTGCTAGCAGCTCTCCTCCCAAGGATGACCTGTATACAAAACAAGCAACAAAATACACATGAATTTTACCTACAAACTAATGGGTTATAGATTCAAACATATATTTACTAAACTATGAAGAACTCATATAATGGGACGAAAAAATCATTTCTTTATTATTAAATTTAATGAATCGACTTACAATGTCGAGACCGGCCACTGCTTCGCGATTCCTGATCCTGGACTCCTCTTCAAATGTCCTCCAACTTCTTTGCTTTGTATCTCTCTTTGCACAAGGATGGGTAAAGGGTTGGGACAATGGGAATATGCAATTGGGCAGAGTTTCTTTACTCTTCTTCTCCTCTCCCAAATAGGACCCCTAACACTTCTTTTATAGGCTAGAAGAAGCTAGGTATTTGGGTGAACCCTCGGCCATGCATGCCTGGAAGATTCAATTAAATCACCCAAAGTTGTGTGTTATGTCGGCAACTTTCCTTTTTTTCATGCTTCTGAAGGTTCACGCGGGCTGTAGTGGGCCACCTAGTGTGTACACTGTAGATCCATGCGGTCTGTAGTGGGTCAGCTAGCGTGGACTTTTAAAAATGGAGTTTTTTTAAGAGTTGTTCAGTAGTGTTTTGGCAAAGAAGGGATCTGAGATGGCCTGATGCCAGGTAAGCATGTATGGTGCAAATTAGGGTTATAACAATAATTCAATCATTCCTTAATCTTTGACCATTAACTTCATGAATTTTGTCATTACAATTCCATGCATTACAAAAATTACCAAGGGGCTTTTTCAACCAATGATAGGTATGATTAACTGTACTATGGAAGAACTGAGAAATGAATCAAGCAAACTTAAAGAGCAAAAAAAAATGCCAACAATGTGATTACAAAAGTAGTCCAATCATTATTTTAATCTTTAATCATTAGCCTTATGAATATTACCAATTGGTTTCATAAACTACATAAGTTACCACAATGGTCATGTCAATCAACGATGAAGATGATCACTAGTTGTTGTAACAAAGGTTACAAATATTAAGTGAAGTTAAGAATCAAATTAAATGCAAACGCAATGAAACACATAACTGAAAGTAAAGAACTAAAATTGAAATGAAGCAACAAACTCAGTTTCAGGGGGACCTCCTACTTCCAAGCCTGTCACTATGAGATTCTTATGCAATTACGAACTTGAAGGAACTATTTCATAAAGTGAACACGAATTGGAATAATTGGCAGCACTTATATTAAACTAAAATTCAATTACAAAGTCTTGACATCCACCACCTTCATAATGTTTGATACATCTTATTTATACAAGTAAATGTTGATCTCTCAGATACGATTTCTTTGGAATAATCTTAGCTCAAATCATAACAAAATGCACACGATATATAAAAGATATGATTTACAATCTTCTTTTGACATTTCCACAATTTCTTAACTAAATTATATGAAGAAACTCATGACAGGTATGCATGAATTTATTCATGCAATTTCATTCTCTTTCGTGGACATATTCCAGTTGATTCTGATCTTGCGTGCTTTTCCACATAGATATGTTGACTGAAGTATTGAATTTCCCTATGTTGATGTGCTGAGAGGTCCTCGTGTTGATCTAACAAGTGGATAAGCTTAAGGTGTTGATTTGGCATTTTTGGTAACTCTGGAGTTGATATGGAAGTGGCTCAATCCTTACAAATGAACAAATTTGCTATCAAAATAGTCATTAGAAACCTACAAAAATACAGTAGTTATAGAATCAGAGGATTCTGCATCATTTTGAAAATAACAACAAATTAAACTAAATTGCATTATGAATAACAAAAATATGTCAAAGATTGAACATTTACCTCAGATCTCTTTTATATCACTTTTGGAATCAATCAAGTATTATGATGGAAAAATGAAGGTATAGTGTATGAAGATGACACAAAAATATGCAAAGGTTTACAAAAAGAGTAAATTTTTGAATCCCAATATTTCCCCCATGTTGGAGATGTTGTGTGTCCTCACACAACGAAAACCTTATTTCTCCTTCAAAATCTCAAAATTTTCAAAATTTTGTATTTCTATGTTGACTAGACATGCTCTGCTGCCTCCAACAGTGCTTCTAATCCGGATGAAGAACCCTGATTTTTCTGCTTTAACTCCTTGATTTTATTTCTCAATCTCTAATTACGAACTCTTTCTTCTTGTGTTGTCCCATACCATTTTTATTCTTCCGTTATCAACAGTTTTCTTTCATTGTCAAACCCTTCTATATTCTTTGATATGCTTGTTTAAGACCTCCATCTCATAGTTTGTATTTTGTGGCTCTTTAACTTTTTCCTTGTTATTCTGAGAAGGAAGAGGATCTTCTGTAGTTTTTATTTCTCCGTGATTTTTCTTTGAAATATCTCTAATTTATTCAATCATAGGTGAAGAAAAGTCTATGTTTGAATAAATACATGTTTGCAAATCTTGGTCAATAAAGGTTCTAGTCCTCCGTCTTGTATTGGCCATGCTTTTTTATTTTCTAGGACTTTAATTTATTTCTTCTCTAAATCGATCACAGGACCTTAAGTTTTTCTACCATATCCTTTCATCTTTAATTCTCTTGATTTACTTCTTGTTTTTTGAATCATATACTCAGCTTCTAACTTATATTTCTTATTTTGCACAGTTGTTTCTCTTGTGTCTATCTTTGGTTCCTAAGACAATGTATCCTCGATTTCTGGTTCCTATGACAATATCTCCTCAATGGAAGACTTTCGAGGTCATCATCGCTTGCATGTTACAGAGCTTGTTTCATTCTATTTTGGAATTGAGCTTTCTTCCCCTGCTTTGACTATTGTCAAACCCTGACCTTTGAGTTCCTTATGTATCCCCTCAAAGATTGAACTAAGGATTTCATAACTTCCCTTTGTTTCCACAAGGGTTGAATCATATACATGTTCCTTTCTAGGAATCGAACCTTTAACTAGTGTCTTTGTTGAATTTTAACCTTTAACATGTTATTTTACTGGAATTGAACCTTGAACCTGCAATTTTGTAGAACCCTTGAATGGAACCTTTGTCTTTTATGAGTTTTTGAATTCCTCTATTTTAGCATTTGACATATGTATGTTAATTTCCACCTCATCTTTGTTACCTACAACTTCAATCTTATCCCCATGCTCTATTTCCTCCTCTATTTCAAGGAATCTATTTCTTACCAAGAAATCATCCCATGTATCATCAAAATGTTGTAATTTAGCTATGATGAGTATCTTTACTAGTCCATAGTGATACAAGCTTTGTTCGACATTTCGAGAGATCTTCTGAATAGTCAATGTCTTTTATTAATATTGTTGAGTAAATATAATGGCATTTTGATTTCATATCATTTTTCAAAATGCAATAGCAAGCAGAGATGATAATAAAAGACTAACCCATACCTTCCTTCACAAGTGTCATGTTTTTGCAGAATGAACAGAATGTTTCTCCATATTGATTTAATTGCAGCAACAAGTATTCCTTTATTCCAATTTACAACTTTTTCAAGGTTCACTAGGAATTTCTTCCACTCATTAGCCGTTATCCTTTGGTTTTTAAACCATTTTTCACCTTCTTGTGGTAATTTTGTAGCTTGAGCGATGAATTCCTCTGTAATATCCATCTTCATTTCTCCTATGAGGAACCTTCGTCCATCAAATGCTTGTGCAAATTCTTGGGTCACCTTTTTATTATATCCCTAAAACTTTCGTAGAAATGAAAGTCAGCCTGCTCTCTGAAAATGCTTGTAACAATTTGTGTAGGATTCAAGTAACTCAATTCCAAAAATTTCATATCATCTTACAGACCCCGTCTATGTTCTAAAGAAAGGCTTGGTCTCAAGAATACTACTCTTTTGTCTCAAGGATTGATAAATGACAATTATGCAGAATCATGGAGGAATGGTATGTGAAATGGAAGGGATAATAGGTGAACGAAAGGAGTAATGGATACAATTTAAAATGATTACAACTTGATGATGGAAAATCGTGATGATCGTGCCATATTTCATTTCAACGTTCATATCTCAATTCAAATCGTATATATTGAGATTATTGGTGGATAAGGTGGATATTTCTCATTATGATTCCGGATAAATCTCAGTCATACAACTTCAATTATACCGGCCATAAAAATATATATATGCATGTCAAAAATAGGATTTTCACGATGCATATGAATTATAATTCATAATGATTTTTTTATATGGATAAATCAGATAGGAAGATATATGGATACAAGTCATTTTTGTCTAAGGTATATGGAATAAAATAGTTTTTAAGCAGGGAATATATGAACATGAAAGGACACATGTAGCTTGACCATAATGAGCATAAAAATGTTCATCTTTTTCATAATTTATGTATTTCTAAAATGAATTAAACTTTCATAAGTTGTTACCTCATACTTGATTTTACCTGTAACCTTACAAATTGACTTTTTGTAGTTGTTGCTTCTTTGAATTTATCGTTGAATATTCAAATATGAAACTGATGTTGATGAATACTGTTGATGGAGACTCTGAAAAATTTGATGAATATGTTGATGTTGTTGTAGGATGAAGATGACATGAATGATGATGATGATGATGATGTAGAAATATTGTTGAACACAAACTAGTATCTCTAGTTTTCTTAAAAATATACTCACAGAAAATTCTTGTAGTTGTAAACGAATCTAAAATTGCAGCAAGAATTGCAATCAGAGAAATCAGTCAGAATATTTTTTATTGAAATGAAAAAAAATTTAAAACCAACTACTGCTGAAAAAAGATTCTTATGGTTGTTGTTGCTAAACTTATTTCTAAAGTTTCTGAAAAGAACTTGACTATTGAAGTGCTGAAAATTTTGCTTACTAGAGTCTCGAAAAACAATTTGTTCACTGATGTTGACTCTCCAAACTTGCTTATTTGCTAAAAAACCAAATTCTAAAAAGTTTTGAACCAAGAGTTGAAGTGTCCCGCATTTATTTTGAAGAATTTCCAGAATTATGTCTGTCATTTCTAGTTTTCAAATAGAACTCTTGCACAGTTGCGCCAATGATTAGTTTTCACAGGCTATACTTATTTTTTTCTTTACTTTTTATTTTATTTATTTTTATTTTATTATCCTTTTTTTAACAGAAATTGAAAAAGGATAAACCTGAGGTAGGATTAGGGGAAGAATTCCCTTTACTCACTATCTCCATATCTGACTATTAAAGCAAAGTATGGATGAATTCCTCTATATTGACTGGATTCCGATATAACTTCAATCTATGCTAGTTTACAAGAAAAGAAATGCTTGCATCATCTATAGTTTTCATCTTGACTACTCCATTGTCAAATACTATCTCTACTTCATAAGGGCCTAACCAGCGAGTGTTAAGCTTTCCTTTAAAATTTTGAATCTAGAATCAAATAAGAGAGCCCAGTCACCTAGTTGAAATATCTTCTTCCTGATGAATTTATCATGCCATTTTTATCTTTAATGATGAATAATGGTAGTTTTTTGAACTGCATCTTGTCGAATATCGTCCATTTCATTAAGTTGTAACAACCTCTATTGTTGTGCCTCTAAAAGATCCATCCCAAGCTTTGTTTTTGTTCTTAAAGTTTTGATTTGAAATTCAATAGGAAGCAAAACGTATTTCTCGTACACAAGCTCATATGGTGTATGCCCGGTGGTGTTCCTCCATGTGGTCTGGTAGGCCCAAAGTGCCTTGGGAAGTATATCTGCCCAATCTTGGTGATGTAACTGGACAATTTTGGTCAAGATAGCTTCAAGTGATTTGTTTGTAGATTTCGCTTACCCATTGGCTTGTGGATGGTAAGGAGATGATTTCCTATGCTTGATCTTGTATTGTTCAATGAGTTTTTGAACAAGATTTGATGTGAATTGGGCACCTTGATCTGTCACAATTTCTCTTGGGACACCAAAACGAGTAAAAATGTCCTCAAATAAAAAATCTACAACAGATTGTTCATTACCATGTAAAAGAGGTTTAGCTTCTATCCATTTTTTGACATAATCAGTGTTAGGTGTTTTATATGTACTAAAAAAGACACTAAACTGCCCTCAATTAAATTGTCAACCCGAGGTAAGTAAACTTAGAGTTGTAGCAAAATATATGCCAGAGGTAGAAGGTTGGTAGGAGTGTAGACTAACTAAGGAAAGCAGTTATCTAGGGCTAATCTACTCAAGAAAACCTATCTAATGAACAAATCCTACTAAGCAAATTGAAACTAGGTAACCTAAGTACTTTTGGGCCAAGGACTGATGGATAGTTCCTAAGAAAGCGAATGAAAACTCTATGTAAAGAAAACTAGTTCATGACAATAAGCAAAGGTAAACTACTAAGCATATTAAGCAAATGATGAAAGCAAACTACCTTTAACTTGCCAACCTACATTCAATGAGCAACTACCCTATGAAAGAAAATAAATAAGCAAGTAAGAAAAAACATCTATCTAACCTATTAAAGCAAATAGACACGCAAGCAAAAACACCTAACTAACCTATTAAAGAAAATAGACAAGCAAGCAAAAGCACCTAACTAACCTATTAAAGAAAATAGACAAGCAAGCAAAAGCATAAAGCAAAAGACAAGTAAGCAAAGACTTCTCATTGAACAACTACCTAGCCTAAGAGGCAAGTGAACTAAATGCCTAATGCAAAACTATTTCTCTTGCGTGAAAGGAAATTTAAATGCTCAATGCAATTCATGAAAGGAAATCTATCTTATTGAAAGCAAGAAAGACTATCAACTAAACTTATGAAAACAAGAAACTATTTCTTCTAATCTACGAAAGAAAGAAACTATCTTTAATCTATGAAACACTCAAATGTAATGTTGGTGGTTGTATGAATGCCTTCGGTGGTGACGGATGATATCTCGATGACATTTGACAACAAAGGACAATTATAATGGTATAAGATCAATACCAATTTCAATGGAAAAATGAAAGGTGTGAAGTAAACAGTCCAATGAAAACTTAGCCATGATAAAAGTAATGTTAAATACCCTGCATATTCATGTATAAACCATCAACATCATGATGATATCATCATTATCTAATTAAGAAATTCAATTGCATCTTAATCTATGAAAGGAAATTGTGTGAAAGGAAACTATACTATGTCTAGTTTAATCATTCAAACTAAGATAAAGAAATAATTAAAAACAGAAATTTAAAGCATGATATTAAAAAGTAAATTGACTATCTAAGTTAACCAACAACTAATTAAATGAAATCTATATAAACTTAAGTAAGCAATCTATGACTAGAAACTAAAACTAATTCTATCTATCCATCAAAGATCCATGTCAAATGAAACCCAAATAGAACTCGGTTTTAAACTTGATTGTAAGACAATAAATAAAAGTGTAATCTGATATCTAGATGCATATGGAGATAGCGTAGAGACTTGGGATTAGTATGGATACTTGCAAGTCTTTTCCTACTCTATAAAATCAATGCATGTTAATATATATCATTGTCTAACCTGCAAAATAATTAAAACAATTAAGTTACAGCAAACTAGTTAACAAAATATGCATGTATAGAAAATTACAGCAAACTAATTAAATTATGAAATGCATAAAAGAACACAAAGAAGAGTTACCAGACTTCTGGTGGGCCCCCCAGCAAGTCGTGGTCACTCTCTAAAAGCACACCACGACCTCAGCAAGCCAAATTCACCATAAAAATCCAAAAACGCAGTTTTGGCACTACTCTGGCAATGTAAAACTAGAAACAGAAAAAAATCGTTTTTCTGGCAATTCTGATGCTTATGCTACTTGGTTAACAATATAATGAGCATCATATTGGTATTTATAAGCCTACAACCCAGGTGGTCGACCACAGGAGGGTCGAACCACCTCTAAATTTAGCAAATTACATTAAATGCATCCATAACTAACAAAACGGAGGAACCCAATGAGCACCCTCTTTGGAAAACTGAAATTGATTTGTCTTGAGCTTAGTAGCTGGAGGAGGCGATGAAAAACAAAACCCATGTGCTCGATTTTTCCACCACTGGCCACCAATACCATAACAGCCAACTTGCCTTGCGTTTTTGTGCAATACTGGGTGCCGGAACGAGTGTCAAATCAAGTACCGGAACAAGTGTTGGATCAAGTGCCGGAACAAGTGTTGGACCAAGAAACATGGTGTGTTTTTCCCTGTAACAGCAGAAAAACATGAATTAACTCTTGGAAACCATAAAATATGATAAATTAAACTTGATTGAATCACAAAACATGAATTATACGTACCTCATGCCGATTGTATCATTTTACCATAAAATTCTTCAAAAAATTCCTTTGAAAGATAAAAAAACGCATATGTACATATGGCAAAAAGTGTATAATAACATCATGAAGATGATCATATCTCAGGCTCAACAATCAATACATACCAAAATATACCTTTTCCTTTTAGACATTGGAAAAATAGGCCCTACGAAATCTAAAACCCGTTTTTCAAATGGTTCTATGTGTACCTAAGGTTGTAGAGGCATTTCATATGTTTGTACTATTCTACCCATCTGCTGGCAGTTGTCACAACTTCTAACGTATTTTTTGGCATCTTTGAAAAGATGGGCCAAAAATACCCTAAACGAAGTACTTTATATGTGGTTCTCTTATCAGAAAATGACCTCCACAATGTTCATCGTGGCATGCTTTTAATATTTCAAATACTTCGTCTTATTTTATACATATTCAAATGATAATATCAAGTCTAGTACAAAATATTTCTTCACCAATCCATGAGTAAGTGGCATTGTGTCTAATGACCTTTTGCTTCTCTTTTGAAGAAAGATGTTGAGGTAGATTTCCTAATGCTAAGTAGCTAGAAATATCGGAAAACTGAGGAGATTTAGTAGAGAATGCAAAGAGATGTTCATATGGAAAGTTATCATCAACATGAATTAATTCACCTTCATTATGAATCGTAGAAAGGAAATCTGAAACAACATTTTCCTTACCAGGTCTATCTAGCATGGTGATATTAAATTCTTGTAATAAAAGAATCCATATGGTAACCATACCATTAGTGATTGGTTTGTTCATTAAATATCTAATGGTCAAGTGATTAAATGGGCAAATACTTCATATATAGTGATATAGTGCCTAAACTTATTGACGGCTTGCACTACAGTAAGGAACTCTTTTTTCATGATCGTGTAATTTAATTCGGAAGGTGTCATTATTTTTCTCACAAAGTAAATGGCATAAGATAATTGATTTTCCTTTTTCCCTAATACTTCCCCGGAAGCTGTGTCAGAGGAATCTGTAGATATATGAAATGGAAGGGACCAATTTGGCCCTCTTAAAATAGGAGCTACATAAAGTTTATCTTTTATAGTCTCAAAAGCAATTTGGAAATGAATATTCCAGAAAAAATCATTATCCGTAGTAATAAGTTTGAACAAGGGAGATGAAATATTTGTAAAATTTTCAATGAATCATCTACAGTAACCAGCATGGCCTAGGAAACTTCTGACATCTTTTTTAGTTTTAGGTACATGAAGATTGGAAATAACTTCAATCTTTGCAGGATCCACCTTTATACCTGCAGAAGACACACAATAAACCAAAACAATTCCTTTAGTTTGTAGCATAAAACATTTCTCATTGCTCAATGCCAAATCAGTTTCCTTCCATCTAATTAATACTTTTTTCTAAATTTTCCAATGCTTCTTTGAAAGTATTTCCATAAACTGTGAAATCATCCATATACACTTCTATGCAATCATGAATCGGGTCAGAAAAAATACATAACATTGCACGTTGAAAAGTTGCAGGTGAATTACACAAGCCAAAAGGTTGTTTTATCATGATCCTCTGGAGCTATTTGGATTTGGTTGTAACCACTAAAACCATATAGAAAGGAAAATTATGTTTTACCTACTAATGTGTCTAACACCTGATCTATGATTGGCAGAGGAAAGTGATCTTTCAAAGATGTTTTATTCAATTTCCTATAATCTACGCAAACACGCCATTTTCCATTTTTCTTAGGAACAATCACTAGTGGAGATACCCATTTACTATCAAAAACTAGATAAATAAAATTAACATCAAGTAATTTATGCAGTTCATTTTTCACAGTGTCTTTCAAGAGTGGATTCATTCGTATTTGGGGTTTCCTGACAGGTCTGGAATTATCCTCTATATAAATATGATGAATACAAGTATTGGGGTGAATTCCTCCCATATCAGTATATTCCGACGCAGAAGCATCAGAATGTGTTTGTAATATTTTGATCAATTGTTTCTTTTGATTTTCTTCAAGGTTAAGCTTGATATTTAATGTTTTTCCTTGAAAAATTTCAATAGCTACATTTTGATCCTAATGTTGAAGCTTCATTATTTGATATTGATGTTGAAGCTTCATTAGAAGACATTAATCCAGAAATTTTTTACAAGGTTTCCATAGTACAACTTTATTGAAATTCCCTATCCAAGATATATTGATGATCAAAATATTCCCCCACGTGATATTGAGAGAAATCATAATTGTTGATAAGATTGATGATTTGATTTTCCTCAATATCATTTTTGAAGTTCATGATTTGATCAATAGTTAGAATAGGTAGCACTATTTCCTCATTATCATTTGTTTCTTGAAAACATTGTGAAAATCCAAATTTAGTTAAATTTTTAGTTGGAGGATATAATTAAATTTATTTACTGAATTCCCATATGCAATCTTCATATCCCTGATGTACAACTAATAAAGGCATCGATTGTAGCTAACTAAGGTGTTCCTAGGATTAACGGATTTCCTCCCAAATTAGATTTCGGTTGTAACACCATGAAATCAACTGGATACTCCCAAGAATCAAAGGATACTTTTATATCTTCTAATATACCCTCAAGTCTTATTGTTGATCTGTCGGCTAATTGTAAAGTTGTGGGTGTATTACGGAGATTAGATAATTGTAATTTATTCATGGTATCTTTTGTCATCACATTAATTGTTGCTACTAGATCTATTAATGTGTTTGCAATCACAATATTATTGATATGAACTTTTACAATTGGACTACCGGGATCAACATATTTTTTCATATAGATTTTACCTGACATAAGTTCTGCCAATTGTCCCACAACATGAATTGTTTGTGGGTCTTTATTTTTCCCTTCCAATTTTCTTTATACACAATTCTTTTAATTTTTTGCATAAATAGGAATGTATTTTATTGCTTGAAATGATGGAATCTTGATACAATCATTCTTCAATTCATCTAATAAATCATAACATCTTGGAATAATTTTTTTTCTAATGCCAGCCTTTCAGGGAAAGGTGGTGTACTAGATTGCTTTGTGTGATCTATTAGTGATGAATTTTTTTTACTTATTGGGTTTGTAGCATTATTATTGTTTATTAAATTAGGATAGACCTCCTCTGTAGGTTCTTCAACAATAAATAGTGCATCATTATTGAGTACTTTTTTTATATAATATGAATATCATTAATACCAAGAAAAGTAATCATGTAAGCAGGAAAATTTTGTAGCTCAACATTGTAAGCAGGATGTGCTACTTTATTGTTTGGATTAGAAATGGGTTGTCTAGGTAGTTGGGTTGGTCTAGGAGGTTGATTTGATGGCAATTGAAATTGTTGGGGTTCTGAAATTTGTGGTTGAGCTAGTTGATTTGGATATGATTGTTGAAATTGTGGGGGGTATTGGTTTGGTGTAGGATATGGAGAATATTGTTACTGCATAGGATAGGGCTAGGCAGGCATAGACCCATAGGTAGGTCCTCGAAAAAAGAAATCCAAGGTTATTTTTGGACTTGTTGTGATGCCATTGCTTTCCAAGGCATAGGATTGGTCCAATTATGTTGTGGGTGTTTTTGAAAAAAGTAAGGATTAAATTGTTGAGAGGGATCTTGAAATGTACCTAGATTTATTGGTTGTCGAGGTCTTTTTGCTGCCATAAAACATAATTGTTTTGTAGTCTATTGATTCTCCTAGTAAGATGCCTTAAGTCCTGTTAAAGATGGACACTTCTATGTGGCATGGTTATCTGCACATATTCTACAAATTTCAATGCTATCTAAAGGGAATTCACGCAAAGGATGTTTCTTTCTACATTTTGGACAATAAACAAATAATGCAACATTCTCTACTTCTTTTTTTTGCTTGATTTTTAATGTGTCTAACTGAGAACCAAATGAATTGAGAATATTTGTTCTAAAGTTATCAAAGAGATTTCCTATTTATTCTCTACTTACCCCTCCAGTAGTTGATTTGTTGATTCTAGAGATATCATCCCTAGGTCCCTTACCATATTTGGATTTTCCTCGCGAAATGTGTTTGAATAACTCACAAATTTATGGATAGGTTAAGTGTGAAATATCTCATTTACCCATTAGATTAAGCATGTCAATCCATTCATTTCTTATTCCACGTAGCAATATTACTTTAAGAGTATCAAATTCAAGAGTATGTTGGTTTTCCCCTTTAACAATATAATGGAAACTTTCTAAGTAATTTTCTAAGCTTTCATCTTCTTTTTGTGACATTTTAAACATTGTTTCTCTCATCCCTTGATTTGTACAATAATCATGATATTTATCAAGAAATACTTTTCTCATCTCCTCCCACGTTTTAATAGCATCAGTTCCTAAACCCATGAACCACCGTAAAGAAACATCCTTGAGAGTGGCTGAAAATAACTTGAATTTATGAGCATCAAAAGAATAATCATAGCTACGACATAACACATCAAATTCAAGAAGGAATGTTTCTAGATCCTCATAAACCGTACCTCGGAAATTAGGTAATGCAGATGGTGGTATGTTTTTCATTTGGAATGCACCTGTTGGATCCAGAATTGGGAATCCAAATTATTTTTCTTCATTTGATGTTCCTATCCCTTCTCGACGTTGTTCGTTTTCCTCATTACCTCCTCTAGTTCTCCTTTCCTCTCGATCATTGTATACCCCAAACATATTGTTATTGTTGAAATGTACAGATTCCTCTGATGAGACAAATAATTTTGGATCCTTAATGGGATTCTCTGGAAATGATATTTCAGGATGATCACCAAATGATTCTTCCTCTGAAGGTTGGTATGGAAGTATAATAGCTTCTTGCAAGGTTGCTAGAATTTTGGTTGATTTGGAACTGCCTTCTCCACCTTTCTCTTTGCTTTTAGTTTGTGTAGTAATGGATCTTCATGTTCAACCTCCTCTCATGGTTCTACATGTAGATGGGTTAGATGATGTGGCTCTTACAGTACCACATGTTGAAGTGGTTGGAGTAATGTTTCTTGTACTTCTACCACGTGTAAATATACCTCTATTATCCCTATGTCTACTCATGTATCATGCTTATCATGATAAAATAAAAACTAAATGCATTTTTACACTTACCCAGCAACGACACCAAAAATGTCAGTCAAATTCACTTGAATGAATTCGATGCATTAAATTATCAACTCTGGTTTGTAATCTTATGAAGTATAAAGCATTGTATGTGCAAGGATTTAGTTCCTCATTCATAAATGCAAATGTGTGAAGGGAGCTAACCATTGATCTAAATTCTGCAATATGAATTTTGTAAGAAGGAAATTATGTCTTTCTAAAAATAGAGTAATTCTAACTAAAGCAGGGTGAATAATAAAACAAAGTAAAGAGAAAATCCAGTACTGTGATAGTAATAATTCAAACATTCATTAATATTTGACCATTAACTTCATGAATTTTATCATTATGATTCCATGAATTACAGAAATTACCAAAAGGTATTCCAACCAATGATAGGTATGATTAATTGTACTATGAAGAACTGATAAATGAATCAAGCAAACTTAAAGAACAGAAAACAATGGCAACAATGTGATTAAAATAGTAGCCTGATTAAAAATTTTGAACATTTACCTCAGAATAACAAAAATATGTCAAATATTGAGCATTTACCTCAGATGCTCTTTTATATCACTTTTTGAATAAAGCAAGGATTATGATGGAAAAATGAAGGAATAGTATATGAAGATGACTAAAAAATATGCAAAGCTAATGACAAAAAGAATAAGTTTTAGAAGCCCAACACACAACACAAGGACTCGATCTGATTAATGTATTCAATCTGATTATATTTTTATATATGTTACTCATTACCTCCATAATAACATCCTCATAACCATATCATAATCGTGTGGGCTTGCACAAAGAGAGATCATCGTCGTTGATAAAATCAGAAGCAAAGAAGATAATACAGAGAAGACAAAATTGGGAAAAAACACAGAAAGTGAGCAGAACATTTAGTATTAAGTATATAGTTGACTTGAATAGGATTGGCCAAATCAAGAAACAAAACAAGAGATGCTAACTAACTCATACAGTTGGCCAGGACAACTAGCAATGTACAATCACATACTGTTGAGGTTACAAATATATTTAGCACTCCCTCTTAAACTCAACAGTTACAAACATCATCACTGATAATGCCCAAGTGTTGTCTCTGAAAATCAAAAATGGATTTTCCTAGTGGCTTTGTAAAAATATCTGTAAGTTGATCTCGAGAGCCACAAAATTGAAGTTCTATGTCACCATTATTGACTAGCTCGCGTATGAAGTGAAAACGAGTGTCAATATTCTTGTTTTTCTTGTGAAACACATGATTTTTGGATAGAGCAATTGTTGAGGTGTTGTCACAGAAGATAGGAGTTGGCTCTTTTTCTATATGTGACATATCATTCAATATTCTTATTAGCCACATAGCTTGACAGGAAGTTGAGGTAGCAGTGACATACACTGCCTCTGCAGAAGATATTGATACAATGAGTTTCTTCTTTGATGCCCATGAAATCAAGTCCGTGCGCAGGTGAAAAACATGTCCTGAGGTGATTTTCCTATCATCTAGGCTTCCTGCAAAATCATTTTCCGTGTAACCAGAGAGATGATTATCATCAGACTGAGTGTACCATAAGCCAAAATTGAGAGTGCCTACAACATATCTCAGAATCCTTTTTGCCATATTCCAGTGAGAATCTTTGGGGGATTCCATGAACCTGGAAACAAGGTTGGCTGCATACATAATATCAGGACTAGTTGTTGTAAGATACAACAAACTTCCTACTAAACTTTTGTACATGGTAGGGTCCATTGTAGGGCCTTCATATTTCTTGCTCAATTTTGTGCCTAGGGGTATAGGATTTTATGCTCGATTGGAGTCTTCCATGCAGAATCTTTTGATGATGGTTGTTGCATACTTTTGCTGACAGAAAAAAAATGTCTTTGGTTGATTGGTCAACTTCAATCCCCAAGAAATATTTCATGATGCCAAGATCTATCATCTCAAACTCATATTGCATGGCATGTTTAAAACTGGTTAACTCAATAATTATGGTATATATCATGTCATCAACATATAAACATATAATCAGAATTTGACAGTGTTGATCAGTTTTGGTGTAAAGAGTTGGCTCATTTTGGCTTCTACTGAAACCACTCTTGATCATGTAAGTATTAATTATGTTGTACCACGCTCTTGGAGCTTTATTTAATCCATACAAAGCTTTCTTCAACCAATACACTTTAGTTGGATTCTCTCTGACTTCAAATCTAGGTGGTTGATCCACATAAACCTCTTCTTCTAAGACACCATTTAGGAAGGTTGACCTGACATCCATATTGTATACTTGCCATTTATCTTTAGCTGTTATTGCTAAGAGAGTCCTTACATTGTTTGTTGTTCCTGAGTCTATACTTAAGGCTAAAAGTACAGTGTCAAGGCATCCGAAAGTGGTTAGGATAAGGAGAAGGGAAAATGTCAACCTTCGGAGAAAGAGTCTAAGGGAGATTTCTTCGTTGGGGTTGTCTGGCTTCGAACTGCTCCTGAATAGTTATGTCTCGTTCAATGACTGCCCATGATTGTTCAAGTTCGGCCCGGTTAGTTGTTGTTTTAAGGATAGTGTTGAAGAGGTTTAAGGCAATGTGTGTTTGGTTCAATAATCCGGGTTCAACGTTAGGTTGAGTTGGTGTGGGAAATGTCATGGGGGAACAGTACAGGTAAGAGAACTGTTAAGAAAGGTTGAGTGTTGTCTCAGCTTAGTTTTATAAAAGAGAATTCACGGTTGCAGTATTAACGATGTATGCAAATCTAAGGCTCGTTCCCGTAACTGTATTATATTTTAATAAAAGGGGCGAGATGGGGGGAAAACATTAAGTCGTTTACAGTGTCACGTTCCTACCAGGGGAAAATCTCACGTAGTAAATGGAAGAAGAAAATATTTAAGAAAATAACCAATGTAACAAAAAATGCATGTAGAATTCCGAAACTGCAAATTGGTCTTACACAGCTGATAGCTAGTGCAGAGGAAAGGCAATAAACAATTACAGAAAACCCAAATTTATTCATTATAGTAGTGGTAGTACTAAAGTATAACGAAGCACATTAATTACGAATATGAATTGAAATTGAAAAATGAGGAACAAGAAAGCAAACTTGTAATACATAAGTGACGGAATTGAGAATCTCGAATCTGCTTGTATTAAATCTCAATGCAAAAACTCTATTACAAAATCTCAAAAAGGGTCCAGCCCCGTTTATTTCTCTCTAGGGTATATTTATACAACTTCTGCATAGTAGGTAGAATCTCAATAGTTGCAAAAATTTCAGTTATGACAGAGGAGAGAGCAATCGCTCCATATCCCCTATTTTTTCTTCACTTAGTTGCAGGTGCTCGTCTTCGCGCGGATTCAGTGCAGGCGATACATCTTTCTACAAGCTGAGATACAAGCCGTGAAGGTTCCGCTTGACAACTGGCCTCGGCGAAGTAACATTCTCAGGCTAACTGCTGCATCTTGTCCCCCATTTGTGCATCGATGAAGTAAAGGGCAATTAGTTGCGCGTTGGGCTGGATCATGTGCTTATCAAATCGGTCCATGTCCACCCTATCTATCTGAGAGATATCGGCTGAATCTCTCTCATCTTTCTCTTTCAGATCAAGCGAGATCTGTTCTACATTCATTTGCATTAATGTTTCTATGTCGCCTCCACTGTCCATACCCAACATCTCGCCATCTATAGAATTGAAGGCTTCTTCTAATGAATTGGTTACCCTTTGGGCTTATTCCTTGCCCAGGGCAATGTTGTGCTCCCAATCCTTCAGCAGAATATTACCTCTGGTTTGCTCTGGGATGGCGAGTCTGGGAGAACCTGCTGAAACTCTATTGTTCGTGGCTATCACCGCCTCCTGGAAGGTGACCCGAGCCGCTTCAGCATCCCTTTCTTTGACAGTCGGGTTCTCGGAACCCTGATTCATCAACAGACAATTCTCTCGGATCGCTCCCACTTTGGTGAGAAAACTCTGTTGTGCCGAAGAGATTATGTTCTGAATCTTGATCGCTCGAGATTTAAACCCCTCGACGTCGATCATCTTGCTCTCGGCGATCTCTACCTGAGTCTGTAGCTCTGCAATCATAGCCCTTTGTTGCCCCGCCTGTATCCGACCGTCTCAGACCACGAGATGTGCTTGCTCGAGCTTGGTTTTGAGCGCTTCTATCTCATTTTTATCGGCTAGTCGGGCCAGTTCTATCTCCCCGCTCACCTGACCTTTAGCATTTTTTGTGGCCGAAGCTACTCTGGCTTCGAGAGTCTTGATCAGGTGATTTTTCCTTTTGAGCTGGTTTTTTAGCAATCCGACCGAAAACTGGTTCGCCGATGCATACGCCCCTAGCGTTCCTGCGATCTCCGTGGTAAATTTCTCATTATTTTTGTTCTTTCCGTCGGTCATAACTTTGAACTTCTTAACAGCCGACTCTCCCTCTTGGTAGAACTCTCTTTTCACCACCTCTTTTCTCTTTTTATCAAAGAAAAATTTGTTGAGAGGAAGTTCCTCTGCTCTTATGGGCCTTAGTTCCTCGTTAAATATCCATCCCTCGCTGACATTTCCCTGTGCCGAATGCAAGGGTGTGACCGAGGTGATGGGCTCTCCGATTTGTTTTGCCGATTCTTTTGGAGTATCGACAAGATTATGCTTCTTTGGAGGTTCAGGGGTCTTTGTCTCAGTTTCCGGATTCTGTTTCTTTGGCGAGTCCGGAGTCTGTGCCTCTGCTTCGGGCTTATTGGTTTGTTTCCCTTCATCCTGGCGTTTTCCCGAGTCGGGATCTACGTCTTTAGGGCCTTCAGTATCCTTCAGTTCCATCTTGGAAATGCCCAGACTCCCTCCTCGCAACACAGTGGGGAGACAACTTAGTCTGTGTTCCTGAAATTTCAATACAGAGGTTGAGTCTTTAGGTGCTAAGGATCGGATCCGAGCCATCACTTCCTCATAAGACCTCGCCCCTCGGAAAATGTCATCCGGGGGTGAAAACTCATGTTCAAACCTCTTCAGCCCACAATTAGCTAAATGGTTGCTCACGATTTTCTGAGGATCATGTTTTTTATACTCGATGGAGACTGTTATCACTGAAATTTCGTTCGCACATGGCGACAAGAACTCAGCATCGTCAAACAGTAATGAAGTCATTCATGGCACTGGATTAATTTCACAGCATTGCAAAAGGGTCAAAAACTATACAAAGTAACCAAAAATTGAAGGGCGCTTTACATAAGATGGGTGCGCGCGCATATGCGCGGAACAGGAATGTACAATGCGCGCATGTGCGCACGATGCGCGACTGTTAGCGAAAAAACCTGCGCACCTGCTAAACGGTGCATTTATTGAATTGGTCGGCCTCCCAACCACTTATGGACCTGCTCCCAACCTGATTTGACCATCAAATCTGAGCTGAATCCGCATGGTAGGCTGGTCAAAGACCTAATTGAGCCCTAAAGAGCCCCTTTTCACACCTTAAAGGAGTTACATAATCACCCAATGCTATGCTATAAAAAGCCATGAAAAAACATCATTTTCTCAAGGAATTTCATGTAATGTTATGCTATTTAGATTGTTTTAAGGACTCACTCCTTGACAATAACACATTAGCACCATTTCATTGAGTCATTCACCTCTCCATTGAGTGAATGTGCTTGGAGTTCTTTTACCATCATTCTCATTTTCTTATTGTAAGGAGAGCAAGTTTGTGAGGGCCTCAAGAGCCTTCCTTTGGAGGAAGAAGGAACCACAGTTCCCTTTCTTCATTGTGCTTTGATTTCATCAATAGACCAGCTCAAAAACATTGGTGATATTGGTCTTGTTGTCTTTGTTATTTGTTTTTCCATATGCTCATAGTTTTAGTTTGTTTTAATTTAATTCTTGCTTATAGTTTTGTTGTTATTTTTCTAACTCTTTCCTCTACAGCTGTCATGCCCAGCAAGACCCAACTGGGCATGTAAGCACCCTTTATTTGCTCACCAAGTGACGAATTGGGTGCAAACAGAAACCAATTTCAGGTCTTCCAGGGCTGCAGCCTCGGCTTTGGCATGCCTGAAATCTAATAAAGAATAAGAATTTAGTTGAATGGGAAAAGACGGCCACACCTTCTTTGAAGATCCTTTGATTTCTTTACTCACCCCGCCAATCATTGTTTGTCAGGCGACCTCGCGACAAGCTAGCTTGTCAGGGATGAACAATGGTAGTGCATGTGGGGGAACAGCAGCCCCGAACACTCTGAAGTAGGAGAAATCTGCCTCCACATACCAGTCCGCTACACCACTTAGATTTGCAGCAATTCTGTCTGAGATACAAGGTGGTGGGTGACCAAAAATGGCGATATGCAGGGGCACCATCACCCAGTTGAAAATTTCGTATATGAAATTGTCTGCTTTATTTTCCCACAGTTTGTCGTGATACTCATGTATGGGTTTTTCTTGGGTTGGATTCCAACCCCATCTCATCAAGGGGAATGGTGTCATGGAACATATCACGTACATAACATATGCGAACATGAAAAATGAGGACGGCCTCCCACTTGCCTTCTGCTCCCGATACTCTATGACTCGGATGGCCAAACTGTCCGAGAGTATCTTTGCCCAATTAAACGAGCAACCTTCTGCTACCTGAAACATGAGAGGCACCCATGCAATGAAGAAATGTGATGTGTCCTCCCTCCTAAATAGTCGGAATGTCATCATTGCCACATACTTATACTGTGGCTCCAGCGAAGCGATTGAATAAACGCCCTGGTCATTTGCTCTGAATTTCACGGAGCGCGAAACCCAATCCGTTATCAAACTGGGCATGGTCTTATCATATTGTGTGCACTCCTTCTCTTTGAACTCCTCCAGGAATTCAGCACCATACGTGTATTCAGATGTCGTCGGGAGCTTATACATGGTTTGGATATGCTCCGGCCTAAAAGTCCTGACCATGACCCGCTGGTCGTTAATGATAGTTCTGGTGGGTAGGTCTATGTGATCCAATGCCCATTGGATCATATCATAATATGGGAGAAACCGTGGTCTGGTTGCTACCCTGTGCATTCCTGATTGAACAACTATCTTCTATTTAGTGTTCAGGTCATCCTTTTCATTGTCGTCTGAGTCTGAATAATTCACCAACTCCGATTGCAGAATGTCTGAAACAAACAACCAGCTAGGGACTGAGTCGACACTCCGGGGCGAAGTGTCGGAGACATTATCTGAGCCTTGCCCTGCGACCTCAACATTCGCCTTTGCTGCTTTCCATGGAGCCATAGTTGAAGCTTGCGTTTTCGCCCTTCTACGATAGAACTGCGTATACATGCAGGAATTAGTTCACTCGGAATTGACGAGCTATGCGTGCTTATGAAAATGCGTTCGTTATAATAAAATGAAACTCTTATAAATATTTGAAAATTCGGTAATTTTTGAAATAAGCCTGTCAAATCATAATTAGAAACAAATTAATTGCGTAAAATCCGATCTTATATGCATGGATTTACCCTACTTATCCATAAATGTCATAAATTTCTAGCGGTTTGGTAGTTAGTCGAAGCTTGGAGAGCAAATGGCTACCTCGGGAAACATGCAGGCCTCGAGGTGCGGGATACATCTCGCTTTATCTTAAATTATCAAATCTTACCACCGTTCATCAATTCCTCGTTGTTCGCTACTTCGTGGATTTTATTTTAACATTTTGAGTCCCCAACTCCCGAGATCACGAGGACCGATTTTGGCTTAATTAACAGTAATCGCGATTTGGAGCATCATTAATTTTATAATCAATCTATTTGCCATATCGCAACTCGGAACTTCGAAGACAAGTTTCTGGGAGATTAGTATGTCGAGTCGCGAAACCGCGAGATGGCGATAATTAAGACTCAATTAAGGGGAAGAAAATATTGGGTTAGGCGGTTAACTAATCATGCTATAACTACGTCGCAACCTCGTGAGTCGGGGTTTTAGACGCCGTAACTTTCCAAAAGATAGTGCCGAGTGGCGAAACGTCGAGAATAGATTTTAACCATGGTTATCCTTTTTGCCTTTACCTTGACCAGGGTTAGCTCGAAAGAACCTCGTGTTATCGGCTCTCGGAGCTGTAAAATAAAAAATCGAACTTGGTGAACACCAAGGCGCGAAACCCCGACGACGTCTAATCACTGAGTTAAAAGATTTTACCCTGGTTACTGTCTTGAGTGAAAATTTAAAACGACTTCGTTGTTTCGTGACTCGGGACGTGCGAATTCATGGGTTATAGTATCCGACTTGTGAGATCCTAAAGTAAAACAAAGAGAGAGACATTCTTACGAAAGTGGATTTGTTTCGAGAGTATAAAAGCATCGCTGCTTACGTAATAAGGTTGCGGAGTTTTCAAAGTCTCAGGGGAAAGAATCAAAAGACCATCTTTAGATTTCAAGTATCAAAAATTGAAAATTGTGAAGGGTAAAAATAAAACAAGGGCAGCTCCAACATAGGCTCCAACTAGGGATCTCGCCTCCCTGTGAGGCAGGAAGAACAGTAGACCACGTGCCAATATTGGGTAAATGGAGTCAAAATCTCAAAAATGTGGAAAAATTTCAAGGAAAAAGGATCGAAGGGGGGAAAAGACTTCGTTTTTACCTCGAGAAGTTTTTTTCAAAATCAGATACTCTTTCCAAACACAGTTGTAGTCCCTTTCACAATTTTCCGTTTCCCACTACTAACTCTGGGTATGCTTTAAGATAGTCCAAACGACCCTAGGAGACTCAACAGATCTTGTGGCTCTCGGCTTGCATCAAAAGAATGAGATTATATATTTTTTAATTGGGAAGTCTCGTCCAAACTCGGGATGTGGATCAGGTTTTTAGAAAGCATTGGTTACTAGAGTAGAGTGATATTCATGTATAACAGCCTTACAGATATCTCAAACATTGCTTCACTGCCAGTGAGCCTGTTCAGTACCCTGGTGAAGTTATCTGGCCCCTTTAACTGAATTTCCTTTCACCATTTCGAAAAATATTTATGCATTTAAATGCTAAGACGAGGGTAATCATTTTTTAATTTCCTTTCATCGTCTTCTTGGACTAGGTGGAGGCAATCATTTCTGAATTTCCTTTCACCACCTGTCTTATAATTTTATTTTTTGAGCACGAAAATGGGGGCAATCAGTTTGTATCAGGGCTGACATCTGTGTAATATTTTGCATCAAAGGCCTGTCAAATTACTTTGATTACTCGGTACCAAGCTTCCCTTGACCCTCACAACATCTTCGTTCTTAGGGAGAAAAGGAAAATAAATTTTTAAGGGGCATCCTGTTTGAGAAAGCTTTGATTTTTCCGATGTTGTTGAAAAACCTAGGAAAGTTAGGATGGCTCTAAATGTTCCTTCACTTAGTAGGGGATCAAGTAGTTGTGGAGACCCACTTTATTTTCACAATCTGTTTTGAGACCCAGGAGGCTAAAACGAAAAACTTTTATTCCTTCGTAATGAAATGAAAGGATGGCAGCTTGTTAATAGTTAGACCCGAAAACAGGTAGGATACAGGGCAGCGATTTATTGTTCGAAAATACAGAAGGTCAAAACAGTTCGAGACTGGCTCTTGTAGATGTTTTTGGGGACGGTTACTTTTGACTGACTGTTCTTAGTTTTAGTGTATCATTCAAACCAAATTAAATCAAAGATTACCAAGCCAAGCAATAATCTTGTTATCTAACACTTTAGACGATATTGCAATTTGAAAGATGTTACCTCGGTTTAATTTTGACAGTTTTTCATAACAGGTGTATTGAGAAAGCCCACCTTTACCTTTTCTTTTCAATTTCTTTGTGCACTATGAAACTACTTTTTGGGTATCACCTGTTTCATGCCGATTTATTTCTAATACTTCTTTGCGAATTACTCATCCCGCTGGCTCGTACACGGCTGGAACCCTGTAAAAGAAAATACGAGTTTTATTCGAAATATGTCAAAAAATTGTGAACAAAAGAAAACAGAAAACCAAAAGGGAAATGTTTTTTAAAAGAAAATGCGTGTATGTACACCAAAAAACTCTTTTTTTTTTTTTTTTTTTTTAAATTGGCGGCTGTTATGTCATGTAATGTTTCAGATATCGCCCGTTGACAGGGGTGCTAAGGACTTCTTCGTCAATTTTTTTCAGCAGGAAATAATTTTCTCCTACTGGAGCCGAAACCCTGAATGGTCCATACCAGAGGTGGTCGAATTTACTATGCTTTGTTGCTTCTTCCCTTCTCGCATCCCAAATTAGCACCAAATCACCTGGAGAGAATTCTCGATCCTTCGTTTTTCGGTCGAACAGTGCTTTCATGTCATCTTGGTACCGCTGCATCTTTTCGTCAACCTCGGTTCTTTATTGTTGGACCTCAATCAACTGATTAATTCTCCTGGTCACAGGATTGGGTTCTTCATTTTGGTCTTGCCACAGCTTCATCACCGGTAATGCCAGGTTTATGGGTAGAACGACATCTGTCCCATAGACCATTTGAAAAGGTGAAACGCCGATAGATCTTTTCGTGCTTATGCGGTTTGCCCACAATGCGTACTTTAAGTGTACATGCCAAGAGCTCTTATTCTCATCCAATACTTTCTTGATAATGTTTACCAGGCTCTTATTTGACGACTCGTCCAACCCGTTCCCTTGGGGGTAGTATGCAGTGGATTGGCCGAGAATGATGTTGTATTTCTGACAAAAACTGATCATAGCCATAGATTTAAACGCTTGGGCGTTGTCAGTAACTATATTTCGGGGACAAACGAATCTCGACAAAATATTTTCCTCCAAGAAGTCGATTACCACCGAGTTTGTTGCCTTCTTGGTTGGAATGGATTCCACCCATTTAGTAAAATAATTTGTGGCTGTTAAGATCCACCTATGTTGAGCACTGGAATGAGGATTGATCTCACCTATGAAGTCCAGACCCCATTTTTGAAATGGAGCCTCAGTTTTGACTGGAACGAGTGGTAGTTGAGGGAGTTTCTGTTTCCCAACGAATATTTGACAAGGGTCGCACGCGCATACTTTAGCATTTACGTCTGAAAATAGTTTCGGCCAATAGTAGCCTGCTCTCAAAATATTATAGGTTGTGGCTCTCCATGCGTGGTGTCCTCCACAGGCTCCTTCATGAAATTCCTCTATAACTCGAGGAGTTTCCGACTCGACTAAACAAACTAGTAGGAACCCGAGTGGATCCTTCCAGTATAGCTGGTTTTCAGCGATGCAATATTTTACAGCGTGGAGTTTTAAAGTTCTACACTTGGTTGATGATAGTCCATCTGGGCACTTTAGGTTCAACAAATAGAACACGATGTCTTTATACCAGCCCAACAATATGAATTTTTCCTCAATCTTTCTTGGATCTGTCTGGTCATCCGGCTCGTGCAAGTGTGTGTCTCTGTCTTCTTCTTGGAGGCAATTAATATCAAGAGCTCTAAGATTCGACTCAGACAAGAGTTTGGCCAGACCCTGCCCCTTTATCAATTTAGTCGGCTTGACTTCCAGATCGAATTCTTGTATTTTAGCGAGCCATCGCCCTCTTTTTCCGTCACTGTCCGGCTGTACCAATATGTCTTTTACAGAACTGGTGGGTACATACGCGATTATCTTTGAATGTAGCACATAGGTTCTGAATGCTTTCAATGCTTTTACCATTGTGTATGCTTGTTTTTCCATTATGTCATATTTCAGTTCTGCATCTCTGAGGCTTTTGCTAAAAAACGCTATTGGTTGTTCGAAACCCTCTTCATTTTTCTGCAAGAGTAACGCGGCGATGGTATGTTCAGAAGCAAAAGAGAAGATGAGGAAATCCTTCAGATAATCCGGACTTGCTAGTACAGGTGCCTCGCTTATAACTTTTTTAATGTGCGCGAAAGATGCCCTGGCCTCGGCGGTCCAATTTACCCCACTGTCCTTCTTCAACATTCCTATAATCAGTTTGACAATCTCAGCAAAATTGGGAATGAACCTTCGCAGAAAATTTATCTTACCTAAGAATGATTGAATTTATTTTATATTTCTCGGGATAGTGATAGTATCTATCGCTTCAATCCTCTTAGAATCAATCCTGATTCCTTCCTTAGATACGACATGACCTAGAAACTTACCTTCCTGCATAGTGAAATGTGATTTCTTTGGGTTCAGGGATAGGCCAAACCTGCGGCACTTTTCGAAACTCTGTTTCAGATGCATCAAATGTTCTTCATTAGTTTTAGAAAAAACTGTCAGGTCATCGAGGTAAATAACTATGAACTTGTCCCTTTCTCCCACGAAAGCGATGTCCATAGCTCGCTGGAAAGTGGCCCCTGCATTCATCAAACCAAAAGGCATTTTATCATATATGAAAGTACCCTAGGGCGTGGTGAAAGCAATATTTTCCCTGTCTTGTTCATTCATAGCGATCTGATTATAACCAGAGAAACCATCTATCATTGACATTCGATTATCTCCAACAACCTTTTCTAAAATATGGTCCATCTTGGGCAGTGGGTAATTATCTTTGAGAGATGACTTGTTTAAGTTTCGAAAATCCACACATAGTCTGATTTCCCCATTCTTTTTCCTAACTGGAACTAGGTTAGCTACCCAGTCCGAGTATCTCAAAGGTACGATTATCTTTGCATCCAAGAGTTTTTTAACTTCCTTCTCTATCACGGGCAACAGAATGGGGTTAATTTGCCTAAGATTTTGCCTAAAGGGTTTAACCCCGTGTTTCAAGGGTATCTTGTGATCAATAATGGAAGTGTCATATGTTTTCAATTCATCATAGGACCAAGCGAAGACATATTTATATTGTTTGAGCAAGTCTTCGTACTTCACTTTCGTTTTGGGAGGGAGGAACTTTGCTAATTTTACCATCCGGGGTTCTTTTTCGGTCCCTATATCACAGTCCTCCACCTCTTCTAGCTGGGGCTGCAAAGTGGACTTTACAGGTACATCGTTCTGATCAAAAAGTCTTTCCAAAGGAATCAATCCTTTGGGAATCTGATTTCTTTTAAGGACCATCATACGATGATCCGCAATTTTTTCTCGAAAAGCTTCAGGTTTCTCTCCTTCTTGCATGATCCAAATGGAATCGTTCTGGTTTTCTTGGTCAGCGTGAGTTTCTGAGAACTCGCTTACTGCCGTAAGGAACTTCTTAATCTGTTCATCATCTTCGAAGACTTGCCAGTGTCGGATATTGTCTGGTATGGAAGGCTTGTATCTGATTTCAATATGATACCTTAGTTTGAAGGTCATGGGAGGAGAAAAGGTTGAAGTTGCCTTTGCCAATGCATCAACATGTAGATTCTCGGCGCGAGGGATAAAATGGATATTTACAGATGAGAAGAAATTTTCCATGAGATCCCAAGTACAATTTCTATATGCTCTTAGTCTGGGATGCCTGGCTAGGTACTGTCGGTTCACTTGTCTGACTATTAATTCTGCGTCACCGTATACCTCCAAGTTTTTTATATTTAATTTTTTGGCAGCCTCTAATCCTAAGATCAATGCTTCATACACGCATACATTATTAGTGTAATCTATGTCCCACTACACATTATAGGAGAAGGGAACCATGAAATTACCTTCAGGTGCCACCAAAAGTACTCCAGCACCAGCCCCTTCGGAAGACAAGGCACCATCAAAATACATTTTCTATACACCAGTATTACACAGCTCTTATGTCATGGGGTTTGACTCTTCTTGCTTTGTATCGATTTCCTCCAGGAAACCATCCAGACCATCATCAAAAGACATGATATAGTTTCCTAGATCTTGGTCTGCGATGTAAATAGGGAAGTTGTGCGGGTTTTGAGGGTCACTGACCGTATATGCTAATCTTGTTTCTTTGTATAAACGAGTGAACTGACCACCAAACACAGGGATTGTGGCATAAGTCATGTCTAACTGAAGAGAACCTCCCAACTTCGCCCCCCATGACCTAGACAATAGCATGTCGTACTTGGGGGGAATATCGGCAATAACCACATCCATCAGGATACTCTTGACCGGGACCTGTGCCAGGGTAACTACCAGATCTTTTATTATCCCCATGCATTTAACCTTCCTCGAATCAAAAGAGTACAGATTTCCATAAGGTCTCGTGATCTAGAGACCCAGCTTCTCCATTATAATCTTGGGCATAACATTATGAGAAGCTCCGGAGTCCAACATACAATTATGCAGCAACTGATCATGTATGCTCAGAGTAATATAAAAGGGAGCGATGTTGTCTTTGGACCCTTCAAAATGGGGACCAAACGTGATGTTAGGTCTATCATCTTCCAAGTTTATAACATCAGAGTGGCTTTCTAGTTCTGAGAAACCTATCATTTTGGTCATTTGTTTGCAATAAACAGGTTTTTTCGCTAATTCCACTAATGGGATTGGTATCTTAATTTTGTTTAACTCATTCTCAAAACTGAAAGCTTCGCTCACCTTATCTGTTTCTCTGGTTGTGACTTCTGAATTCTTCCTTTCTGACCTGTTGGTCTGGACAGCTTTATCATTCATGGTCTTGGTTGAAGATGTAGCTTCATTTACGGGTTCAGTCTCCTGTGTTTGAGCTTCCAGTTTTTCCAACTCGGGCTCTTGAGTGCTTACTCTTCTAGTTTTGTTGTTGGGTAATGGGGTTTTGTTCACCGGAGGCTCATAATCTTGACCCCTTTGAAGGATTTTCTTGGGTTGAGTCGTGGAGGTGGGCTTATTCCTAGATCTCAGGTTATATTTTGGTTGAAAATCGGCCATCATTATCTCAGTTTCTGAATGAGGTTCACAGATCTCGGTGTGATCACCCTCCTCACTCTCATTTGATGGATCTCGCGTATTTAGAGATTTTTCGTAGTCTTCATGAGTCAGATAAGGTTGACTACAGTCATCACCGAAGTTCGTGACGTCATTATCTGAATCATCGTAGTCTTGAAAATCGTTAGCTCCTATAAAATTTTCATTCTTCAAGGGAGCTTGTATTTTTTGATCTTTCTTTTTTATTTGTCTTTGTTGATTAGGAGGGTTTGGATTTATCTTGAAATCTTTTTTGGGATAAGAGTCAGTCTTGGCCTGTTCGAGTTCCATTCGGGTTATTTTATTTGACAACTCTTTAATCACTCTAGCCATATCGTCCACCCTATCATTTGAGGATCTATTGGACCCTGAAGGGCCAGCTTGTTCTCTAAAGCGCTTGGTATCTCGGTTTCCAGTCTCTATTCTAGCCCTAATTTTACCTAAATCTATCATGTTAGGATCTATTTCTATCGCATCGTCCTGCATATGGTTTAAAGTGGCTCCCCTTCGCTCTCGCAAAAGTAATGCGAAATCTAGCTCGAAAGCTCTGGCGAAGGTCGCTTTGGCGGTGGGTTGAGATGGTTTGACTTCAGCTGGGATTTTATTGTACAGTTTGTTGAATCTCAGAATGAATTCCATGACTGATTCTGAGTTATTTTTCTTCAAAGACCCAAATTCGGTTAGATAATAAAGATGATCTTTTCGCTCGCCACATTGTCTGAGGAAAGCATCTTCCAAAGCATCATATGAAGGGATAGAAGCTGCGGGTAAGCTCTGAAACCAAGTTCTGACCTGACCCTCAAAATTTTGGACAAGGAGTCTCGAATATACGTCCTCGTGCTCGATACCGAAGATATCTTTGAATTGGTCAAAGAAGTTAATATGTTCAGTAGCGGTCAGATCTCCCTCCCCGGTGAATTTCGGTAAATTCTTTATGTAGTTTTCTGGAAGATCGTGTAGGGGGACGGGCAACACCAAAGGGGCGTATCGGGCTGTGACTTTTGCACAAACTCTGGGAGGGGGGGGAGGCCCTTGACCTCCACCTCCTCCTATGTAATGATCCCAAGCCAAATTCTTTCTTGGAATAACTAACTACTACTAATTTATTGAGTTATTAAGTGCATATAAGATTTATCAACACATGGAGATCACAATATATTCAAGATGTAGAAGCACAAGCAAAGATCTGACATTTTATTATGAGCAATGTAAGATCAATACAATAGATGACCGATCTGGCATAAACCTCAGATGGTCGTACAAGCAATAGATATGAGCTGCTACAAAATGCTCCCGCTAATACAAAATAATGTCTCCAAAGGCTGAATAAGAAATGAAGATCAATACAAGTAGATCTGAATTCCAAACTCTCCAGCTGAAGAATGCCATGCTCCAATAGAAGGTTGAATGTAAGGTAGCTAGAGAGGTAGTGGGAGGGCCCAGAGGGCCCATAGTGATAATAGTGGAGGTCATTCAATGTAAGGTGGACTAGGTCCACTATATTATTAAATAAGACCCACTATGGTAGTTAGATATAATAAATGGGTAATTAGATATAATAAATGTAAGAGGACTTATTAGAAGGTTCTACTTCTAGAAGATTTCTCCTCTAGAATGTTCTTAGGTGATGGTAGCATTATATAAAGGGGTTCAAGCAATGTAATGAGACATGAAGAGAAGTATTGTATTTGGAGCAGTAGCTCAATAGGAGGATGCCCCCTCGAAGAGGCAAGTGAACAGGAGAGGATCCCTTCCATAATAGGATCCATTGTATGGTGTT
>SNQJ01S0051417.1:35327-46182 GCA_010110895.2 Picea sitchensis | reverse complement strand
TCAGCATCAGTGGGTGCTTTTTCCTTTCCCAAGGTAATCCGGTACAAGCCTTTACTTCTTAATAAATCTTCCATATGAGATTTCCATTGGAAGTAGTTGTTGCTGGTAAGAAAGACATTACTTGTAGAAGCCATATTAAATATCCAGATAATATGGATTTAAAAACGGAGACTGATGATCTGGATGGAAAGATCTTGAAATGTTATGCGGTTTTAAAAAAAAACGGCACTGAAAGTGGACTTCCAATGTTAAAGTTATGCCCTTTTAAACAAAAATCATAAATGGTATAACCAAATGACCACGTGATTGTGTAAGCTGCTTTATGAAGTGACCCACTTTTATAAAGAGAAGTGGGGATCACTTTTACAATGAAGTTACTTTATAACAGAAAATATGCATGCAAAATAAATAACTCTAAAATAAAATATTAAAGCTACTTATAGTGATTCACTTTTGTACTTGAAGTGAACTACACTTTACAATTTTGGCATGAAATTTTTCAAAAAAGGTAACAAAAGAGAGACTTGAAATCAAGACCTCTTTAGCCAACTTTTAGCCAAATGATCTAGAAAAACATATTGTAATGTTTAGAAGGAGGATTGGGGGTGTTGTTGTTGTTGTTGTGGAAGACGACCTTCGAGAGCATGCTCAAAAAAACTCTTTTCACACAAGAAAAATATTTCGCTTCTCGATGACAACAAGGGTTAGATCTTGGTTAGTTTACCCAGAAGATGCACCTTTTCCTATATGTTTATGATTTTCCGAGATCTCATAGGGCGCGGGGAAAAGAGAATATGCAGATCTAAAAGAGTATCAACCCGTAAATAAATAAAACAAAACCGAAATAAAACCAAAATACTACTCTGCAAAAATTTAAATAATGTGTATTCAATATTTATACCTCCGGATTTGACTATAATGGTCGTATCTTGGGAAAACAGAAACCTTTTCAAGTGAAAAGAAAATGTTCCTGAATGAAACAAGCGCTTCGGACACAATGATCAGTCCTCTTAGCCCATAAATCTATGGAAATGACAGAAAATGGAGATGAGGCAACTCGGCTTCACAATCTCGATCTACAACAGGAGCGAGTCTTCAAACAGGCTCTGATACCATGTTCGACAACACAGGTATTCCAAAAAAGGACGAAAACCTTCAGTAACCACTCACATAACCAGATCAAAGATCAACACATCGATGTTTTCATGTGCTAAAACCCCTACGGGGAAACATCCACGACCCCAGCCAACGCGACCACTTGGAGCAGTTTATTAATGCAAAGAAAAAAATTACAGAGAGATTTTACAAGAGATTTTCTCACAATCGATCATCGACAAATGACCCTCCATTCTCTTTAAATAGAGATCATAGACCAATCGGTTGCTAAGCCACGGATCAATGGTCATTAATATTGAGGAGAGTATGAACCGTTAGATCACTCTATGTCGGGAACGTATCGTGACCGTCGGATTTCCTAACTACAAATGAATACTAATGCATACTAAAGAAACACACTAAGAAACACACTTTTACCTAACGACACATTAGACCAAGTAGATCTTAACTAACTCCTAAGTGTCTAAATATCCTAACATCAACATGTTTTGATCTATCATGAAATACAATTTTCTCAAAGAGCTTCACACAACTTTGGTTATAATCATAGAATTCATCTCATGATCAAGTAAATCTGTCAGACGTTTATGAAGCCGCACTGCTTCACATACTCAATGATATATACTATGCTTATGTGGTACTCAAGGCCATGGGGCTTTTTTTCCTACTGCACCAGCTGTTAGCACATATTGTTGATCGGGGGTGTTTTCCCTAGGAAATGGCGTTTTGGAAAAAAATGAAAAAAAGTGGGAAAAAAACCCACAAATTGGCCTCTATCCTAAGTCGGATGAGAAATATGACCTTTTGGAAAAATGTGATAAGACACACACAAATCTGGGTAGCCGAGATTTACGTGCCCGGATCTACACCTTAAGACCCATATCAGACCCCCCCTGACATTCTTCCTTTAACGAGGGGTGGGGGGGGGTCNAAAAAAATTACAGAGAGATTTTACAAGAGATTTTCTCACAATCGATCATCGACAAATGACCCTCCATTCTCTTTAAATAGAGATCATAGACCAATCGGTTGCTAAGCCACGGATCAATGGTCATTAATATTGAGGAGAGTATGAACCGTTAGATCACTCTATGTCGGGAACGTATCGTGACCGTCGGATTTCCTAACTACAAATGAATACTAATGCATACTAAAGAAACACACTAAGAAACACACTTTTACCTAACGACACATTAGACCAAGTAGATCTTAACTAACTCCTAAGTGTCTAAATATCCTAACATCAACATGTTTTGATCTATCATGAAATACAATTTTCTCAAAGAGCTTCACACAACTTTGGTTATAATCATAGAATTCATCTCATGATCAAGTAAATCTGTCAGACGTTTATGAAGCCGCACTGCTTCACATACTCAATGATATATACTATGCTTATGTGGTACTCAAGGCCATGGGGCTTTTTTTCCTACTGCACCAGCTGTTAGCACATATTGTTGATCGGGGGTGTTTTCCCTAGGAAATGGCGTTTTGGAAAAAAATGAAAAAAAGTGGGAAAAAAACCCACAAATTGGCCTCTATCCTAAGTCGGATGAGAAATATGACCTTTTGGAAAAATGTGATAAGACACACACAAATCTGGGTAGCCGAGATTTACGTGCCCGGATCTACACCTTAAGACCCATATCAGACCCCCCCTGACATTCTTCCTTTAACGAGGGGTGGGGGGGGGTCCAAGTTGGTGGTTTTGAAAACAGACCCCCCTACTATCATGGCAGCTCCTCATGAAATCACACCCCCCCACCCCTCACACCAAACCACTTACCACCTCAACCCCCCCTCCGATTAGACCACTTACCGCCTCCCATTACCACGCCCACCTCCTACCTCCACCTGTCTCCCACTCCATATCTCTCCTCTGCCTGTCACATCTCCCCCCTTCACCTTTTGCTCCCTCACACCTATCCTCCACTCACCATCCCTCCTTTGTACCTCACCCTCCTACCTCTTGTCATGTGTCTTCCATGTCACCTTCCTGTGCCACATCATCTCTGCATCTTAACACCTCAACGCCTGCTTCCTGTCACTCACATTTCCCCAGTCATCTCCCCATCGACCATAGCCTTCCACTTGGACACTGGGCATATTCCATAGCCTGCCAAGACTGCACCAATCACTTCATCATCTCCTCCTCATCGGCATCCATGCCCACCTGTGTATCTTCCCCGCAAGCATCCAACAAAGCACATGCAGCGAAGGAAAGGCCGCCATGTCATCCAATGCAGGCGTTGACTCCGCCCACTCAGATCTTGATGCAACAGTTAATGTAAATAAGGAAGGTGGGTGAGACATCATCTCCTTCCTTAATTAGAAGGCCAGAAAGAGACAAATCGCAGAGGCAAGATGTCAATCTGGATTGACAGAGATCACATATGATAGAAGACTGCATGGGCAGTCTGAACAACATCTGCATGCATAGCATGATAGAGAAGTTTATCAACGCAAAGGCTTAAACGCATGACATGATCATGCCTTCAGTAATGGGAGCTAGCTCTGAGTATATGTAGGCATTTTTTCCATTTTGTTAGTGTCGATGGTAGAGAAAATCTCCCGAATTGTAAAGTTTTAATGAACTCTCTGGTTATCTGGCTATTTGAAACTTCTTGTTTAATGACAGTCATGTTTCTTACTCCCTCTTGTTTCCTTCTAATGCTGAAAGAGTTCATGATTGATTGATTCACTTGAATTATTGTGACTACATTATGATGAAAGTTTGATTATAGTGTTGTTATAGTTCCTTTCAGCTTCTTTGAGATTTGAATTCAAGAAGTTCTCATGTTTAAATCATTCCTCCTTGAGCTGTCGAGAGACTTGATGTCCTCGACAGATCTCTACATTTTATAACCAAAGTCTTCCTCCTACTCACCCTTACTACAACTTACTATCTGAAGTTAAACTAAGACCTCACCTGCTCGTGCATATCAGTCCAGTTTTCTGAGTTAAGATGATATTTTCCTGAGACTGCGTCCATTTGACCTGTTTTTAACCAACCCGTGACTTAAAACTCTAATGGGTATTGGGCTTTCCTTTCCCGCAATCTGAAGGGTGACTTCCGGTGCTAACATTTCTGGCGCTGTTGTCAATGACAAAGTTGAATATTTCCCTGGGATTGAACGACAAAGCTTACTAGTTCTAAAGGTGCATCAGAACATAGTACATCAAAGATTGCAACTGTGCACCTGGCGAATCCACTGTGGTGACTCCATTGATGTGGATCCACTGGTGACTCCATTGTTTCATCTGTGGCTTCTAGAGGAAGACACACAAGGTCTACTCCACAACTGCCTTTAGCAACACCTGAAGCTGACCCAGAGAAAATTATCAGAAAGGGAAAGGCCCCTCAAGAAGGAGCTTATGCTGTTGAACCAGGTATTTTTGATGATTTTCATGGTCCTTCTTTAGAAATTCCAATTTCTACTTCTCATTCCCTTGTTATACCTTCTGTTGGAGTTTCCTGAACTTTAAATTTTGGGAGTGTTCCTGATGAGTTTCCCCCTCCTGGTCTGGAATTAGAGGGAGAAATCCTTGTCACTCCTCTCTCCCTTGAAGTTGTACCGTGGTTTAGACCTAGGACCTCAAAAGAGTTTCCTACCCTGGGATTTACCACTCCTCCTCTTATTACTGTGTTGCTACCATGGAGAGGGAAACCTCTTTTCCCCCAAGCCCTGTAGCCTTTTCTCTGAATCCTCTGCTTTTTCCCTTTCCTATCGGAAGCTTAGTTCCAGTCTCCATTGTCCTAACACCTTCTCCTCATAATTTTCCTTTACCTCATATCCCTATGGTAGGTGCCAATCCTCCTAGAAACATAATGGATGCCATAGTGGCTGCAAGATATGCCCCTCTAGCCCTACCTCAGCCAATGAATTCTCTCCCTGTTGGAGATTACCTAAAGTATATGCCCAAATTCACTTGAGAGGAAGACATCACTGCTGAAGAACACCTTGTTTCTTTCTACAATTATGCAGACAACCTAAACATTAAAAATGAAGATGTATGGATGAGAGTTTTTGTCCAGAGCCTTGATGGTGAGGTCATGAAATGGTTTAGGGGACTAACCCCTGGATTTATTGTTGGGATTGAGTCTTTCGATGATGTCGTCTTGAGGCAGTGGGGGGATAAAAAATATTTTATGTATTATATCATAGAGTTTGGGTCCCTGAAGATAAGAGAGGGGGAATTTGTCTCTAATTTCTACAAAATATTCAACAATATGTACAATAAGATCCCCGCTAAGATAAAACCCAATAAGGCCTCTACCAAAATCACTTATGTTGGTGCTTTTGATCCCGATTTCTGTCTCCTGCTTAGAGAGAGAAGAGTTACTTACCTGGCTCATATGCAAGATGCAGCCCTGGAGGTGGAATCTAACATGTTGGCAACCAACCAACTCAAGAATAAGGCTCATAGAGACATACCCAAGAAGAGGTCTAAAGCCTCCACCACTGAATCCTCTATTTTTCCCCCTCAAATGGATGAAGTAACCAAGTTACTAAAATCGCTTTCAACTAGAATGGAAAAATTGGAAGTAGAGGGAAATTCAACATACATAAATCCTCAAAATGTTGATAACATAGGAAACTTCAGGAGGCCGAACAACAATGCTCCTCATATTATTCCAAGGGAACAAAGGGACAGAGATAGAAATGATCAGAAAATTCAAACCCCTCTCCAAAACAATCTTGTTACTGATACGGAGAGGGAGGAAGAAGAGCTGGAGCTCAATCTTGAGATCCATTGTATTGGGGACACCTCTCCATTTCCTCATCTAACTTAATCTGCATACTAGGAATCCCTCATGAACAATCAAATAAATGAGTTGAGTAAAGGGGAAAAGGCCAATAATATCCCAAATAAATATAACCTCGAGTCAAATAAGAAAGAAGGGAAGTCTGACATCCCTGATCAACCCTCCAGAGCAGAGAAGCCTATTAAAGATGCAACAAACAACAACAAAGAAAATAAAGCTCATAATTCCCCATTGATAGCCAAAGATCTTTTCCTAGAGGTGAGATAAATTTAGAATCCCCCTTCCTCCTTTAACTTTGAGCATGAAATTCAGAAGATCAGAATCCCCGTACCCCTTTCAGAGCTAGTAAAGCACGAAGATTTCAAAAAATCCCTCTCTAAGTTTGTGCAATCCAATCCATCCTGCCATTCTTCAGACTCAGTGAATCTCCAAGATGAAAATCCAACAGTGATCTTAGGTGCCATGGTAGAATATAGGGATGATTCATCCCCTCCCTTCTATACCTCACTAAACATACATGACAAGGTGTTGCATAACTGTCTGATGGATTCAACGAATTCCCATAATATCATGCCCAAAATTGTCATGGAAGAGCTTGGACTGGAAATCAAAAAAGCCTATCATGATTTGTATTCTTTTGATTCAAGGAGAGTACAATGCCTTGGGGTCATCAAATATCTGGTCGTGACTTTGTTTCATTTGCCCATGAAAAGTGTGGTCATGGATATCGTGGTGTCCGATGTTCCTCCCAAGTTTGGCATGTTATTGTCAAGATATTGGATTAAAATACTTGGTGGAACCTTGCATATGGACCTCATATACGCTACCATTCCAATGTTCGAAGGGGAACATAGAAGACTGTACAGAGAAGCTCAATTGGCCTATATTGTCAGTGATGAAGCAGACCCTACCAATCATCCCATCTTTTCACTTGACACTGATTTGGGATGTAGCTTATTGCAACTCACTGATACCCCTGAACCCCCTCTTGAGATTAGAAATCCCAGTACTCCCTATGAGGGCTCTCCTCCGATTACCTTTGTGTGGAAAATGTTTTTCGACAAAGCCTCTTCTAGGGAGGGTGCTAGTGTTGGAGTAGTTTTTGTTTCCCCTGCTCAGGAAACTATATATCTGACATACAAATTAGAATTTAAAGCTACTAATAATGTGGCAGAGTATGAAGCTCTTACTTTGGGTTTAAGGGTTGCAAAAGATATGGGAATTGAAGAGATATATGTGTTTGGGGATGCTAAGTTGATTGTCTAGCAGGTCATAAATGCTTATCAGGCCAAACACCCTCGGCTCAGAAATTACATAAATGAAGTGTGGGATCTAGTTGACATCTTTTTCTTGGATTTCAACATTTCATTTGTTCCCAGAGAATAAAATGTCATGGACGATTCTCTGGATGTCTCAACAAGCCAGTTCAATATCCCACTGCCACCTAAGCTCAGGTATGATGTTGAGATTAGATATAGGCCCTTTGTACCTGATAATATCAAGCATTGGAAGGTGTTCGAGGATGATCTTGAAATCAGAATATTTCTTGAGTCGGTTGATGAGTTCTCTGCATTACACATCGATCAGGATCATGATTCCAAGGGTGACCCTCCCCCTGAAGTATTTTTGAATAAAATTGCCAATCACCATATTGTTTAACTACCTAGCAATCACATTCCAAAGAGACTAGTTCCTTTAGAAATATTGTTCAATGGGAACGATGTGGCAGTAAAGATTAAAGGCTCAGTCGAGGATGCTAATGTAGTTGAGTGCAACATTGGTACATGGGAGGATCCCAAGTTTGTTAAATTGTCAAACAACCTGTCAAAGGAGCAGAGGGCCGAGTATGCTGAGTTATTAAAGGAAGTCGTTGATGTGTTTTCCTGGAACTATGAAGACCTAAGGACGTATGACACCAACGTAATTGAGCATAAGATCCCATTGAAAGAAGAGGCCAAACCATTTAGGAAAAAATTAAGACAAATTAATCCTATGCTTCTACCTATCATGGAGAGAGAGGTAAAGAAGTTGTTGGATGCCCAGATCATCGTGCCTCTGAGGTATTCAGAGTGGGTGGCCAACCTAGTCCTGGTGAGAAAGAAGAGTGGGGAAATCAGACAATGTGTTGATCTTAGGAACCTAAACATGAGCTCAAGGAAAGACAATTACCCCTTTCTGAAAATGGAACACATATTACAAAGGGTAACTGGGGCATCAAGGATATCTATGATTGACAGATTTTTGGGCTACAACCAGATCTTTGTCCTGCCTGAAGACAAAGAAAAAAAACCTTCACCACTCCTTGGGGCACATTCATGTATGCCAAAATTCCCTTTGGATTGATGAACGCAGGGGAAACCTTTCAGCGAGCCATGGACATATCCTTCACTAGGGAAAAAGATAAATTTATGGTCATCTATATGGACAACATAAATGTGTTTTCCAGATATGATAAAGAGCATTGTCAACATCTGAGAAAGGTCTTCTCGAAATGCATAAGGTTTGGTCTATCCTCAATCCCAAAAAGTATTTATTTTCCATGCAGGAGGGAAAATTGTTGGGGCACATAGTATCAGTTGAGGGAGTAATAATTTATCCCAACCGGGTGGAAGCAATCCAAACCTTATCACTTCCCAGATCCAAGAAGGAAGCTCAGTCCTTCTTGGGAAAAATTAATTTTTTGAGGATATTTGTTTGCAACTTTGATGAGTTGGTGAGGCATATCACAACTATGCTTAGGAAGGGGAATGCAGTAAAGTGGACTATTGAGCCCAAATAATCCTTCAACCTAATCAAAAGGGCATTGACTGAAGCACCTGTGCTTATCAGTCCTGATTATTCCAAGGATTTTCTGATTTTTTCATTTACTTCTTTTGATACAGTGGAAATTGTTCTATTGCAGAAGAATGTTGAAGGACTGGAGCAGCCTATTTCATTTTTCAGCAGGGCATTGAGGGATACAGAGGTCAAATATGACATCACGGAGAAGCAGGCCTATGCCTTAGTCAAAGATATCAAAGCTTTTAGAGTTTATATTTTGCAATCAAAATTTATCGCATATGTCTCTGTAGCTATTGTTAAGGAAATTCTCATTCAGCTAGACATAGATGGGAGGAGGAGCCGATGGATTGCCAAAATAATTGAATTTGATCTAGAGATCAATCCCACCAAATTGATCAAAGGCCAAGGTTTAGCCAAGTTGTTGGCTGAATATAATTGCAAAACTTTGGGGGTTAACTTCATCAATGCTTGCTCGAAAAATCAACAGGGTGAGGTGGCCAATAGAGACCCTCAGGGCAGTCCTCCATTAGCGAAATGCGCTTGGTACGAAGATGCTATATTTTTTCTGCAAGAGTTGTGACCTCCAGATGGAATGGGAAGAAGCAAGGAAAGAGATTTAAAACATAAAGCAATCAGGTATTGTCTTATTGACCAGGTTTTGTATTGGAAGGACCCTCTAGGAGCGCTTTTAAGATGTCTGGATCCACATGAGGCCCAAAGGATTATTTTTTATTTCCATGATAGCCTATGTGGGGGGCATGACTTCTGGAAAACCACCGCCTACAAAATTATCAGGGCTAGGTACTACTGAACTACTATGTTCACTGATGTTTGTGTGAAAATCAAGGTTTGTATTAAATGTGAGAAATTCTCTAGAAAGCAATAGCTCAAGTCCCAACCATTGAATCCTGTGGCGGCTTCAGGATCATTTCAGCAGTGGGGACTAGACTTCATTGGGGAAATTCATCCTACTTCAAGTGGTCAGCACAAGTGGATATTTACTGCCACAGATTATTTCACCAAGTGGATAGAGGCTATCCCCACAAGGACTGCTTCTCATAAGGTGATCATTGGTTTCCTGGAGGATATTATAGTAAGGTTTGGTTGTCTGAGCAGAATCATCACTGATAATGCTGCATCCTTCAAGTCTGGGCCATTGATCAAATTCTGTGAATAGTTTGGGATTTCATTAATTCACTCCACCCCCTATTATCCCCAAGGCAATGGAATAGCAAAGACCTCTAACAAAATCCTTATTAAGATTATCAAAAGAATACTAGAAGACAATATGAAGGCATGGGATTCAAAGCTCAAATTTTCTCTGTGGGCTGATCGAGTGACAACAAAGAGGTCCCTAGGCATCTCCCCTTTCCAACTTGTATATGGGACATACGTAGTTTTTCCTTCTCAACTTTCCTTGCTGTAGCTAAATTCTTTTAGGATTATCAAAGAGAGCCTGATGATATGATCAGAAGAATCCATCAACTGGTAGAAGTCAAGAAGACTAGAGAGCAGATGATGGATAGAGCACATGACCCTCAGCAGAGGATCAAGCAAGCCTTTGACAGAAAGAACAAAAAAGAGTATTTTCAGTTGGGAGATCTAGTACTGAAATGGGATGCACCCAAGCAGGACATAGACAAGCACAAAAAATTTGAAGCCCTATGGATTAGGCCCTTGAAAATCTCTGAGATATATTGAAATAACACTTACAGATTGCAGAATTTGGAGGGCGATGAAGTTTTTAGTGGCCCTGTAAATGAGCATTTTCTGAAGAAGTTCTTTATTTGAGCCATGAGTGGCTCCCATGTCTTTGTAAATATTGTTTTCAATTTTGTTTCCGGCTTTATAAGTGACTCCATAACCCAACAGTAAGGCACTGAAGCTGCAGGAGAGTTCATAGAGCCTCGCGGGGAGGTCTCTATCCCCCATGGAGCCTATGTTAGCACATATTATTGATTGGGGGTGTTTTCCCTAGGAAATGGCATTTTGGAAAAGAAATGAAAGAAAGTGGGCAAAAAACCCACAAATTGACCTCTATCCTAAGTCATATGAGCGATGTGACCTTTTGGCGCGATGTGATAAGACGCACACAAATCTGGGCGGCTAAGATATGGATGCTCGGATCTATGGCTCAATACCCATATCGTACCCCCCCTAACATTCTACCTTTAATGAGGGGGTGGGGGG
>SNQJ01S0051417.1:0-16231 GCA_010110895.2 Picea sitchensis | reverse complement strand
CGCCAAAAGTCATGTGGGCCCCGTTTGGGTAAGTTGGTGCATCAACTTCCCGGGGTCGTAACTTTTGCATACGATCTTTGTTTTAGGCGTGTGATAGCTCGTTGGAAAGGTATCGTCGAGGAGATTCATTTTGGGGGCTCAATAATGCCTTCGGCTATTATTTAGAACCTCGATGTTAAAAAACCTTCATTTGGACCCTCAAAATGGCCCCGGAAGTTAAAACCTGCTAAAAATAGTAAATTGCCAAAATGGCCAGAAAACTGTTTTGAGCCATTTGGAAAAGGTGGGTGGCCACTGATATCCACCTGGATCAATTTTGGCTTTTGGTTATACTTTCTCTTGGTTATGGTTTGGACTTTCTGCTTGGTCTTTGGTTATTCTTTCTTGGTGCGCTATCCTTAGAGAAAGGTGTGCTACCTTGGTTGGCTATTGGTTTCCTTCCAAAATTATTCTATTTGTCAAGGTTAAGGTGCTCGGGGGTGGCCTTTGTGCCTATGGTTGGGTGAAAATATTGCTATATTGTCTATGGAAAAACGAGCACATCGCTTTATTTATAATAGGTTATGGGACCAAACTATATTCAAACAGTCTTACCACTGGAAGGTATATTGGGAAGTTATTTGTTAAAGCTCGTTGTGGCACCAGTTAAAACTACAACTAGGTTTTCTGATTATGTCACTGCAACAAACCCTAACCCTTGTGTTCGAGCACTTATGATGAAATGTTTGACCTAATTCCTTGAAATCCTAGTGTGTCCTAGCCTAGCGTACCTCTTGGTACTCTCAGCTAGCAAAAACGTCAGGTTTCAATTTTTGGTCAAATTCAAAGTCAAAGTTTGACTAGTCAAAGTCAAAGGTTGACTTCTTGTCAAATTGATTTTGTAGTCAAAGTTGAAATTTTAGAGTTTCTAGCTTGTTCTAATCATTGAATCTTGTGATTGAGTTTCTAATCTCTTCTTTTCAAGATGGTATCTAGTTTCATATTAGAAGACAAGTTGGATGATGCTATAAGACTTCAAAGGTATGCACTTGTATATACTATCCAAGTTATATCATGTAGCAAAATGTGAGTGTGTTTGTAGGAAAAGTATCAGAGACCTTTTCCAAGTTGTAATCTTGGATTTAGTGCTTTCATAGGAACAAGCGCACCCTCCATAATAGTTGAGGTTTTAGGTTCCAGGTTTGATTAAATTGTTAAGCTTCAAATTTGTGTATATCAAGGGTGATAGTTGGTACATTACAAATTGTGAAAGCAGTCTTTGAAAGATTCTATTATTGCTAGGTGCAATAAATACTTGGCTGCATATGAATACCATTGATATATATGCTTATTGTACTTGTTTTCAATATGAACTAACATCTCCTCTAGATAGATATTTCTTGTTTGCTCTTGTTGTTCTTGTTCCAGGAAGGTATCCTTGTGAAATATGTTTGATGAACAATCCTTGTAGAAGTTGTCATAGAAGAAGTTTATAAGGATGACACAACTGCCAGATGGGAAGAAATCAAAATAGATAGAAACAAACCTAAAGAGACTTAGAGGAGTCAGACTCGAAGGAATTCAAGAATCAAAATGAAACCAAAACATGCTTGTGACACTTTACAGAAAACAAAGAGAGATGCAGTAGATGGAAGCATGGAATCTCCCATATGGAGGCAGATGATCACATAATTCCAAAAGAAGAGCATGCATATTGCTCATTTAGGCTTGAAGCTAGGATTAGGAGGGAGTTAATCCCCAATGATATGATCCATTCAAAAATATGTAAAGACTATGACGTAGCTATCCATGTTCTTCATTGGAAGTAGCAGCCATGATAAGCAACATGTGTTCTGTTTGACTCTAACGAAGTCTTGTTCGAAAAGAATCCTTGAATATCCTTGGTTTTCCATCTACATTTATGTTCCTAGGGAAGAATGTTGGAACCTTCAGGAAAGAAGGGCATGTAATCTATAGAAGATTCCATGGACTCCAACATTGAAGAGAAAGATGAGGAAGAACATGAAGATTCCAAGAAATATTGAAAATTCAGAACAACCAATTGAACCAGTTTGAACCTAATAGAAGTAGTCAAGCAAAAGAAATGGAAGGAAGTTGTGATGAAGAACAATGTATGTAATAAATTGTGAAAAATAATTACACATTGAGAGATACAAGGCAGGACTTAAGGCTAGAGGGTTCTCCCAGAAGGAGGGAGAAGACTATGATGGAAACTTGTTATAGTAACCAGATATACCTCTACTTGATTCGTTATATCCCTGCAGTATCCATGGGTTGGATTTTATATCAAATGAACGTAAATATTGTTCTTCTCAATAGAGTAATTGAAGAAGAAGCATTTGCATAGAAACCTCAAGGTTTTGAGGTATACCAGAAAGAGACCCTTGTATGCAGATGGAAGAAGACCTTGTATGGATTCAAGAAAACTTGGTGCAGAGCCTCTCATGTACTACAAAAGCATGGTGAAAAATTCCTATGACAGAGGAAGTATATTGAAATGGTTCTTCAGAAGTTTGGGATGATGGATTTCAAATCCATGGAAAAATCCCATGATGATAGATCTGAAGAAGTTGAGAGACTCTAATCTAGTAGACCTATCTCGGTATCGACAATTGATTGTCTTGCTAATGTATTTGGAGAATACTCAGCCTGATATTTATTTTGTGGGACATTTAAGTTATGATATACAACTACATGGATTTATCGATTTAGATTGGGCAGGGAGTGCAGATGACAAAATAAGTGCCACTTGGATATGTTTCAATTTGATCTTTTCCATGGTGTCATGGGCTAGCAGGAAACAAAAGTCGGTTGCAATCAACACTGTAGAAGCAGACTATATTGCAACTTGTGATGCTTGTACGAAAGCAGTGTGGCTCCGTAAGTTGGTTTCTGGACTGTCTGATCAGGCGCTGGATTCGACTATGATATATTGTGATGATCGGAGCTATGTGAAGCTTTCAGAGAACCCGATGTTCCATGAAAGGTTGAAGAACATTGATATCAAGCATTATTTTCTCCGTGATAAATTCCATAGGGGAGAAGTGGTTCTCCGGTATATCTCCACATATGAGCATATATCAGATATTTTGGTAAAGCCTCTGTCCAAGATGAAAAGTTTGCGTACTTAAGGGACACATTGGGGCTCGTGGAGAAGACTTCCTTATTGAAAAAGGAAGTGAATACTCCCAGGTTGGGAGGGAGCACTGATATGTTATTGATTTATGGGTAGTCATTTTCCAGTCTGGAAAATGGTCCAGGTTGGGCAGTCACCTTTCTAGTTTGGAAAGCGGTTCGATATTTCTGATGGACAGTCATTTTCTAGTTCGGAAAATGATCTTGATCGGACCATCATTTTCGTAATGAAAATGGTCTGATAGATTGTTGATGTACCATAGATAGTGATTCCCCTTGTGGTCAGTGTGGGGGAATGGTCTAGGACAATCATTCTTCTTGGCAGTCACTCTGAGTAGTGTTCAAGTAGAATTGTCCACCTCGTGGGAAAATCATTATTTTTAAGTTCACAGTTGTGAGAAGTTTCGAAGAATGGTCCATTTTGGAGGTTGGTGCAGGACAATCATTTCCATAGGAAATGGTCTGAACAGTCATTCCCTAGGGAAGAATCATTCTCTCTAGGTTGCATTGTGATTAGTGCTAGTGGAATGGCCCAGTTAGGTGAATGGTCTAGGTTCAACAATCAGGGATAGGAATTCCCTAGGGCAGACTCATTCTCTCCAGGCTACACTGTGATTAGTGCCAGAGGAATGGCCCAATTAGGTGAATGGTCCAGGCTCATAAATCAAGGACAATTATTCTTCTATGCTTGGGAAGAATATTCCAAATAGCCCATGGATGATGTTTTACTTTATGAGGGTAGATTCTCTTCCAAATATCACAGATGTGAGTGGAAGAATGGCCCATATGACTCAGTTTGTATCATGATATTGTTTATGCAGGTTGATATCAGATGATATGATTTATTGTGGAGACTGTATTTCTCTGGACAATAGTTGTATACTATTGTGGTGGATGTGATCCACTGATAATGACTATGTGTCACTGGTTAGTAGTTGTGTGCTACTAGGAGTGGTTGTGTACCACTGGGTAGTAGTTGTTTACTACTATGGATAGACACAGTTGTGTTCTATTGGATGGAATTGTTCTGATTTCCATGGAGAATACCACTAGTGTTGGAGATGATTTCCAGCTAGATGGATATCCAGTGTGATGATGAAAAAACATTCTCCCTGTGGAGAATGGTTCAGGTTGACAAATTGTTGATGTACCATGGACAACTATTCTTCTAGGACGTATGTATGAATTATAAGAATGGTCCGTCTCCCTGAGTTCACAGTAGTGACTAGAGTGGAAAGATTGGTACAAGACATACATTTTCCCTGAGTTCACAGTAGTGGCCGGAGGGAAAATCGTCCAGGACAATCATTCTTCTAGGACATATGTCCAGATTAGAATAATAGTCCTTGTATCCCATGGCGTGACTTCCAACATCTGTTGGAACAATTATTCTTCTATGACATATGTCTAGATTAGAAGAATGGTTCTTATATCACTATGTGGAGTGAGTGATTTATTAATCATCATGCCTGATTACTCAGATGGAGTATGGATTCGAGAGATGATGTAGTTGATGCTATCATATGATACTGATAGTGATGATTTTTCTCATGAATTGATCTACGTGATAATGAGATAGCCTGTGTGGCTATGATGTTGCTACCAGTTGAATGGTTTGTTTGTGCTCAATACCATTGCCTTTAATACCTCCCTAACCAGGAGGGAGCATTGATATTATGGTAGCTGCGGGAGGTATTAACCTCCATGTGTAACCTTTGACAAGACTAGAATATTCTGGGAAGCAAGAGAAACCCTAAAATGTTGGATAATAACCCTAGAAGACAAGTCGACTCAAGAGAATATTTAATATTGAGTTATTAACCTCTAAAAGAAGAAGTTGTCCTGGACATGTGACAAAGAGAACTATAAATAAGAGGGCGCTAGAACTCATTTTTCACTCTTACTCTCACAACTGCATAAGACTAGTGGTGCGCAAGTTTGGAGAAGGAGTGCAACTGCAACTAGGATTTTGGCTTTTGGTTGGACTTTCTCTTGGTTATGATTTGGACTTTCTACTTGGTCTTTGGTTATTCTTTCTTGGTGCACTAGCCTTAGAGAAAGCTGTGATACCTTGGTTGGTTATTCGTCTACTTCCATAATTATTCTGTTTGTCAAGGTTAAGGTGCTTGGGGGTGGCCTTTGTGCCTATGGTTGGGTGACAATATTGCTATATTGTCTATGGAAAAACGAGCACATATATTTATTTCTAACACTTGGAAGCCCATGAAATGGATTCTAGACCCCACATGTGGGGCACCATTGATGATGAGCGTTGCACATGGAATATGAAGGAAGTTTCCTTTGGAGGAATCCTAGCATCATTGGAGGATGAGTTTTCACCATTCTCCACTTGGACATTGGCCTTTGGAGGCCTAGAGCATCACCCCTCTAAGCCCTTGATGTCATCTTGGGCTAGGTTTTGATGGATCACATGGTGGTTTGATGGGATGAGGCATATGGCATGGATCCTGACACATGAGAGAGTGACACATGGCCTTTGGAGGCCTAGAGCAGCACCCCTCTAAGTCCTTGATGTCATCTTGGGCTAGGGTTTGATGGATCACATGGTGGTTTTATGGGATGAGGCATATGGCATGGATCCTGACACATGAGAGAGTGACACATGGCCTTTGGAGGCCTAACGACCTCTTCCTAGATCTTTGACGTCTCACCTCTAGCCTCATGTCACCCTACTAGGGCATGGCGTCACCCTCTTTAGGGTTTTATTTCATGTAATATTAATTTTTGTAAAATGTAAAGGCAATTTAAGGGGATCAACCCTCTTTAAATTTTTGGTTGACAAATTAAAGTGGACAAATTGGTTTTCAAGGCCTCGTATAAATAGAAGACCTTGACTTTTCATTTTATTAGCACATTCCTCTCCATTGAGAAAACAATACTTCTGAAATTTTTGCCTTATCTTGGATTCTCTCTCTCTTCTACAAGTGTACTATGCTTGGAAGGTCAAGTAACAAATATCTTTTGTTGATTTTTGGATAGTGTTGCTGAAATTAGGGTTTGTTCTTGTCATATCTTGGTGAAGTAAGTGCATTTTTGCAACTTTATTTCATTAAATGTTTCATGGTAAATTTTACTTGTTCATATTTAAGATCTTGCTTGAAAAAACCCTAAGAGAGGAGCATAAGTGCTTCCTCCTCTCACAAGGTTAATATTATCCAAAGTTTTTGAAGGAATCCTATCTAGGGTTAGATTCCTAAAGCCTTTAAGTGCTATCACTTTAGGATTTTAGCCCTAGAATATTGATTCTTAACCTAGTTGAAGCTACAAGAAGGGAGAAAAGTTTTCTAGGGCCCAAAAGTGCTTGTACCCTAGAAGATCCCTCTCCTCAAGGTTTAATATCTAAGGCCCTAATGATCCAACACCTTAGAGATTGAATCATACCTCTTGGTTACATCTAGATCAAGTTCCAAGTTAGTAGCATTTGTTGTTGTAAAGACTCCATAGCCCTAAGGCACTAATCTTTAAAGCTCTCTTGTGGTGAAAGTGATCAACAAACTCTCTATTCTCAATCTCTCAAGCTACTTACTAAATTTACTAACACTAACCTGAGTTAATTTGATTGTAAACTTCTTGTTGTTGCAAATTTTTTATATAGACACCTTAAAACACTTTCATTTGTTGCATACATTAATTTAAAGATGGTTTAACTTGTCAGAAATTGCATCTAACTATTGGGTAATGTTTTATTGATTTTATGCTAAATTTTTATTATCAATTGTTGCATTTATGAGGCATATTTATTGTTGTTGTTACAAACTTGTACTTGCTTTCATAAATTGTTGTACAACTACAAAGTTGTACAAGATATAGAAAATTATCATTGTTTATTGTCTTATAAGGTTTTGATTGCATGTTTATACTTGGAAATCAATCATATATATGTTATAAGTGTTCTTGTTCTAGGCAGGTACTCAAACAACTCTATACCTCATCCACTTCACAGACCTAGACTTCTCATTAGGTGATCAAGAGAGGGGGTGGTAGGCTTGGCTAATAAACTTTCTACTTTGATTCCTTGAGGTCACCGGGGAAGCCACCCCTGTGGTGGACCTCTTCCATCATTAAAACATGGGGATTTCTTACTAAGGTGGTAGGATTTCCTATAGTTATGCAGATTTGGGGACTTGCATTGGGATTTGGCACAAATAGAAATCCCGCGATAACATTTTGGTGCCATTGTCAGGGAGGATTGAGTCATTCTCCTCAACGACATATCTTTTGGTAAGCTTCTCGCGAAGCCCTTATCTTATAAGATTATCTGGCAACTCTATTGAGGGTAGTTCCCTCACCTTCCTTTGATGATCCAAAGGGGATCATCTGGTGAATCCACTAATACATTCCTAGGTGTCATCCTGCTCTCAACTTTGTACACTCTCAAGTGATGGAAACATGACACCCAGGGATGACGATGAAATATATCCTTCTATTGATTTTGAGAACATTCGTGGATACCCACATGAGTTTAATGTTTGGGGAGACCATCAAATGTTTGAGGGTTATGGTGTTATTCACATCATAGAGTTCCTTGAGTACCTATGGGAAATAGAACCACAACACGAGGTCATAGGAATAAAATTGTTTATTCATTGCCTACCCTTGGAAGTAAAAAATTGGGTCAAGGATTGTTGCAAACCAAAGGGAATATCTTCACTCATAGGTCTCATTAGTATATTTATTGAGTATTGGCACCCAAATCATCAGACATGTGAATATGTCCTTCGAGCTTTCACAGTAGTCCTTGAGGACATAGGGTTCACCACTGAGGATTTAGAGGATATTGGAAAAGTGCACCATGCTCAAAAAAAAGAACCCAAGGAATAGATTTGTGAAGAGCCTCCTCATGAAGACAAAGTGTTGGTGTTTTCTCCTCCATTTGATGAAGTCATCCAAGCTTCCATTCCTCCTGTACCACAAGAAGAGAATGCGGTGAGTTATTATCCTTTCCAAATTTTTAATGATGCTTTACTTCATGATTCGGAAAATGAAAAAGTGTTAGAGGGGTCCTTAGATGCACTAGGCCCTTCATGTTATAATAAATATGATTATGTGGTTGAAAACATTGATGAATTTGTACATGTTGGGAGACATAAATGGGATGTGATTGGTCATGATGAAGATCCCATTTACGATATTGAAGGTCATTTTCAATTGTTTCCTTTACAACAACAATGTGTGATTACTACTGATTTGATGTTTGAAAGCAAGGAGATGACATGATTACATATTTGTTCCAACCACCTAGGGATGATTTTTTACAACATTCTCATAATGATTTCTGGTCATACCCTAGGGGATTCGATACATATTCTTTTGAGCACTTGGATTTACTCTATGAAGAAAATTTTCAACCAACGTTGTGCTCCAATTTTGATGAGGGTAAGGACATGATTTTCCCAGAGAAAGATTTTTGTAATGATATTTTCCATCATTTCTATGTTCCTTCATCTTGCTATCCCACTGGGGATGCAGTTGGGAAACACATTCCTTGTCCCAAGATGTCTCCTGGACAAATTTATTTCTTATAATTTAAGGGTAGGTTGAATGCTTTAAGAATAATTTTGATATCTCAATCTTTCAACCTTCCCTTGAGTAGTTGTTAGTCATTCTTTAGATTCTTTTTCATCTCTTCTCAAGCCTTAGGGAGTGATAAGATCCAGGGTAGTCAACACTTGGAGTCTTTAAGTCATCCTTGTGAGTCTTTATCTTGTCACAACCCCATTCAAATATGGATTGAGAATTATTGCAGAAACATGACTTGGCATGATTTTATCCCTCCCTCCTGCCTCCATGAGTTAGAATTTATGATTGGTTATGATATATTGCATGTTCTAGATCATGACCTTTTTGTGCTTGAATTATTTTTATTTTAGTTTATGATGAAGGATGTTTCCTTTGGAGGCATCCTAGCATCATTGGAGGATAAGATTGCACCCTTCTCCACTTGGACGTTGGTCTTTGGAGGCCTAGAGCATCACCCCTCTAATCCCTTGACGTCATCTTGGGCTAGGGTTTGATGGATCACATGGTGGTTTGATGGGATGAAGCATATGTCATGGATCATGGCGCATGAGAGAGTGACAAATGGCCTTTGGAGGCCCAACAACCTCTTCCTAGAGATTCAATGTCTCAACTCTAGCCTCATGTCACCCTACTAAGGCATGATGTCACCCTCTTTAAGGTTTTATTTCATGTAATTTAATTTTTGTAAAATGTAAAGACAATTTAAGAGAGTTGGCCCTCTTCTAATTTTTGGTTGAAAAATTAAAGTGGATAAATTGGTTTTCAAGGCCTCATATAAATAGAGGACCTTGAATTTTCATTTTATCAACACATTCATCTCCATTGAGAGAACAATACTTATGAAATTTTCACCTTATCTTGGATTCTCTCTCTCTTCTACAAGTGTGTTATGCTTGGAAGGTCAAGTAATGGATGTCTTTTGCTGATTTTTGGATAGTGTTGCTGAAATTAGGGTTTGTTCTTGTCATATCTTGGTGAAGTAAGTAAATTTTTGCAACTTTATTTCATAAAATGTTTCATGGTAAATTTTACTTGTTCATATTTAAGATTTTGCTTGGCAAAACTCTAAGACATGAGCGTAAGTGCTTCCTCCTCTCACAAGGTTAATATTATCCAAATTTTATGAAGGAATCATAGCTAGGGTTAGATTTTTAAATCCCTAAAGTACTACCACTTTAATATTTTAGCCCTCGACTCTTGACTCTTGATCTAGTTGAGGCTACAAGAAGGGAGAAAAGGTTTCTAGGGCCCAAAAGTGCTTGTACCCTAGAAGATCCCTCTCCTCAAGATTTAATATCTAAGACCCTAATATGCTAGAACCTTAGAGATTGAATCCTATCTCTTGGTTACATCTAGATCAAGTTCCAAGTTAGTAGGATTTGTTGTTGTAAAGACTCCATAGCCCTAACGCACTAATATTTAAATCTCTCTTGTGGTGAAAGAGATCATCAAACCCTCTATTCTCAATCTCTCAAGATACTTACTAACTTTACTTATACTAACTTGCGCTAATTTGATTGCAAAATTCCTGCTATTGCAAAAAAATTCTACAACCACCTCAAAACACTTTCATTTGTTGCATACATTGATTTAAAGGTGGTTTAACTTGTCAGAAATTGCATCTAACAATTGAGTAAAGTTTTATTGATTTCATGCTAAATTTCTATTATCAATTGTTTCATTTCTGAGGCATATTTATTGTTGTTGTTACAAACTTGTACTTTATGTCATAAACTATTGTACTACCGCAAAGTTGTACCGGCTACAAAAAATTATCATTGTCTAGTGTCTTATGAGGTTTTGATTGCATATTTATACTTGGAAATCAATCGTATATTCTCTATAAGTGTTCTTGTTCTAGGAAGGTACTCAAAAAACTCCATAGCTCATCCATTTCACAGGCCTAGACTTCTCATTAGGTGATCAAGAGAGGGTGCGGTAGGCTTGGATAATAAACTTGCTATTTTGATTCCTTGAGGTCACCGGGGAAGCCTCCCCTGTGGTGGACCTCTTCCATCACTAAAACGTGGGGATTTCATACTAAGGTGACAGTGATAGGATTTCCTGTAGTTACGCATATTTGGGGACTTGCGTTGGGCTTTGGCACAAGTACAAATCCTGCGATAACAATGTTTGTATCCCCACCATACATAACATTTTCCATGTTTCCCTCATAATCTTGTTCATGGTTTAATTGTACATGTGCCCATTAAAGGTCCACTTTTCAGTAGTCCCATGAGAAGAAGGGGTTAGTAATCCTAAGGTTTATGCTAATGAAAAGAAAGTTAAAAGAGATTATGAAATGTCAAAATGTGAAAGAATAATAAAAGGGATCATAATGCCACAAAATCCAATGAAAATTGAGAAATTTCCCCTCATATGAGGCCATCACCCCTGGTCCTATGAATTGAATGCATCTATCAGAAAAGGACTAGTGAAGTATCTCGATGTCCCATGTGATAAACTACATATAAACAATGGACCTAATAAATTGAACTATAAATGTATATTTATATACAAGCATTATGAAATGAAAAGCAAGATGCCCAAATCAAATATTGAGGAAGGGAGAAGAAAGTTAAAAGGAAAAGTAAAGGGGTGGAAAGACACAGTGTCGAGGAAAGGATAACTCAAAGCATCAGGGAAATACTCCATAAAGGCACGCATGAGATGAATATCCATTGACCTTACTTGAATGTGCAAGACAACCAATGAACCCCTTATATTTCCCCTTTACCATACTCATCTTACACTTTACGTATCCCTTAATGAGATTTCTAGGACCTATTTCCTTCCTTGGGTTTTGTTGCATGTGATAGGGGTAGGTGATGGATGTACTGTATCTAGAGTTTTTAAATTATATTGAATATTGAGCTATTGTGAAGTTTGATGATGATTCTTGGTGTGATCTAACCTAATGACCCTTCTATATGACATGGCACACTTATTATGTTGTTTTGGAAGTGTGTGCCCCAGATGTATGATGATATGAGCCCTCATAGATAATGATATACCATTATGGAGAGGACATTCTTACCATGATGATGATGACTACACTCTCCTTCCATGATTCTTGAGGACGTTCTCCTATTTTGATGATGATTTGGACCATTATTGAGGATGTTGGGATTTCTCGGTGACCTTGTACCCCTCGGAGAGGGCATGACACCCCCATGATGACATTGTACCGTCTTGATGAACGTTGAGACTTCTCTTGAGTATGATGGGCATGATGATGATAGCACACCCCTTTGGAGGGGTCAAGGCACCTTCTCCCTTAATGACGTCATGCCCTAGCTTGCGGGTGTTACACTTATGATGGAACATTTCAATTGATGATGATTTATAACTACTTTGGAGTTGACATAGCATGATGAGGAGACACTTGGCACCTTTGATAATGAGATGTGGCTTTTGGATGATCTGACATGACCTTTGATGAGATGTTGCATGCTTTCATGGAGAGACATGACTTATGGAGCATTATACACCAATTTGGAGGATCATGTCATGCTTATTTCACTCACTCACTCACACGTGTGAATCTTGATGGGCATGTACCATTTATGGCATCTTTTACTCATCAATGAGGCATCTTTTGGGGGTTGGCCTTGACCCATCCAGCTTGTATCATGTATTTATTGCATTTTATGGTTTTTACTTCATTTTATCCTTTTGTAGAGGATAATGCTTTGTTTCCTCCTATTTATAGAGGGTGCACTACCTCATTTGGATCATTGCACATTATGGAAACTTCTCTTCTTTTGAATTTTGTCTATTTTCTCTTGTGCAATATGGATGTATAAGTAGAGTGACCTCTTAAGGAGGACTTGTTGATGTGCATTGCACTCTTTTCTTGGGTGGATATTTGTGAAGCTTGAATGAATGCATGATAATATAAGTAAGTGGACTTGTTTTGTCTTGGTTATGTTTATGGATGATGGTAATTAAGTATTAAGCAAGTGTGCATGGTATTTCATTTTACATTATCCCTCTTAAACAAACCCTTCTTCGAAGTCTTTGAGGAAGGAGAAAATGGGCTCCTTCCCTTATCTCATCCTTGAAGATTGAGAAGCCTTGGGTCAAATATCTAGGGATAGTGAGTGGACTTACCCTAGTCTTTTGAACCTAGATCTACTCCAATCCTCTTATCCCTTGTGTCAATCATTGTTTCATTTAAAATCATTTTTCTTTGATGTTTTTAGGGTATTCTAGGGTTAAATTACAAAAAAATATTTCATTTTCAGCATTAATTGACTTAGATGTCTTAGTCCTAGGGTTAGAAAGTGTTTGGAATATATTATAAAATACAAAGTGTTAATTTTAATGCATTTCAAACCACTTTCTAGGGATGATGCGTAGGGTTTATAGTGTTGTTATATGCTCTTTTACTGCAAAAAATTGTTGTAATTCAATCTCTATTTTACTCTCATTGTGTCCCTTGATTTTTAACTTTATTATCATAGGTTTTGGGACTATTTATTATTGTTGTTGTAAACTGGTATATTGCTGCAATTTTCTATTTTACAAGCTAATTTGCTACAACATTGTGTAATTTATTGATTGTGTGTATTTGGGGACCTTCCTTGATCTCATACTGGTTGATCTAAGCCATTAGAACAACGATAGGACCTTTTGAACTAAAATATGGAAATTACCTTCAAATCCACCAAAAACCCTAGTTGTGTGATCCTCTTGATTGGTGGTGATAGAAGTAGAAACCTTAGGGGGTTCTTGACTTGGTTTTACTAGGCCATTAGATCCCTAAAATCTACCAGGGAAGACTCCCTTGTGTTGGACTGTATCCATCACTAAAATGAGGGGAGTAGTTGCTAAGATGACATTGGTGACTCTCCCATGTTACTCATTGTCTTAGTCACCTAGTGAGGCTTTGCACTATAGTGCAAGATCTTGTTGTGACAATGCCACATTACATTTATTACATTCTAACTAACTAGTGGGTCTTATTTAATAATAACAAATATAGTGGACCTACTCCGACTTACATTGATTGGTCACCATAACTACATTATTATTACTCTAATGGACCCTTCAACCCCCCTTTACACCCCTAGGGAGGATCCAACAATAGATATACAAACAATTTTATCATCCAAAAAAGATAATAGTTCTTATGTTTTTTGAATGTAAAGATACTAAGGATAATTTGAAAGCTACTTATCACCTCCCTTGCTCCTCAAGCACAAAGCTTAAGAGAGAAGACCTCATTTGGATAATTCTTTGGCACTTTTATACTTCTCTCTCTTTTCAAACTTCTTTTGTTCTTCTACCTTTTATTTGATTGGAAAAAGAATTTAGACAACCTCATATTTTTGTCGTTGCAAGAACCAATTACCTTACAATGGAGACTCATTGACCTAGTGCTAAATAAACCACCTAAAACACCCTACACACTAGTATTATGCCAAGAGACCTTTAAATCACTTTATATTGCATTTTCCATGCATAATAGGGATATAAGAACTTGTTCATTTTTTCAAATTCATTGGTTATAAAAAAACAAATTCTTATTACTACCTTTCTTCTTTACCTTTTCATATTTTCACCCTTTTTAGCTTTCACACTAGTTGAGAAAGAACAATAACCTGTTTAGTAATCCCAATAAATCTTACATGCAAACCTCTTGCCTCTCTTTCCCTTCCTTTTTTCCACTTCAAAAATAGAACCATTGGAAGTGACGATAGTCTTATCATTTCACCAAGCTACCAAGAGAAGTGTACACAACATCCAAACCTTATCTAGTCAATGAATAGGTTGGATTTGTTGTGCATGAAAAATTTGGCTTATAAGTATAAAAAGGAACATGCATAAAACTTATAAAATTTACTAACTTGTAGTTCATCATATAAATATGACAATAAAAACAATTTATCATTTATCATTTATACTTTTATGATGAGTAGAGCATTCACTCAAAAATATTTGCATCAATCATATATAAAAAATATCATATAAATAATTTATTTATTTTCTCCAAATCTATTTAGCTCAACCTAATGGTGGATAGTGAATTAGTCCAACCATAGGGCGGGTCATTCTTATGTCACCAAAGTCTGTCCAACTATTAGGTAAAAGTTTATCTAACTATTCATTGCTCCTTTTCAAACTGTGAAAGAGTTTTTCAAATTGTGAAAGAGTTTAAGAACTCTTTTTTAGTAAAAGTAATAAAGTTTAGTATCCTATATGGTAAAGTTTTTTAACTTTTTATAAACAAGATTTACGTTAAAAAATGTTGTACTTCAAGTTAATGAAAGAGATAAAGAGGAGATTTTGTAGTAGTAAAAGAAATTTCAAAGCATTATAAATAGACATATAGGACAACACTAAGCAATGAAACATAGTCATCTTACATCCAATTAACAATTAAGTTAGTTTAAGAGACTTCCCTCCCTTGTGCTTGTCCCATTAACATAAAAATCATGATATGTTAAGATTTTTATGCTATTGCAAACTAACCCCCAAAACCAATATAAGATAAGACGCAAGGAGGAATATTATGATATAGAATTTATACCTCTCCAAAAACAATAAACATTTACCTAATAAATAATAATAATAAGTTATTCCAAAATGATAAAAAGGCGATGATAATTTAGTTAAGATGACCCAAACCATTGGAATTTAAAAAAAAAAATGAGTGAATCAAGACACAACTTTATAAACTTACGGAAAGTTTGAGTTTGTCCACTTATTAACTCACTCCCATGTGGAGTGAATTAATAAATGGAAAAACTCAAGTGATTGATCTAAACTTTGACTATGGAACTTTTCCCTCAAGGGTTTTGGCCCATTTTAAAATGACTTAGATTATTGAAATTTCTAAAAAAAATGAGTGGATCATAGTGGAACTTTACTTCATTGGAAAAATGAGATGTAAAGGTTGACCTTGTTTCTTTATTAACTCACTACACATAGGAGTAAGTGAATAAGTAGATAAATTCAACTTCTTGCCAATGCAATTTCTTACCCAAATTCAGTAAGAAAGATTAAGTCTATCCATTTATTAACTCTCCTTTTACATGGATCTCCCCTAAAAAAATGATCAGTGGAACAAATTACTACAAGGACCATTGGAATGTAATAAATACAAATTCACATCACATGATGGATGCAGATATTGAGAAAATAAATACATTGAATGCATTTGACAACTTTCTTGACTACTTTCCAAGAGTAAGTTAATCACCTTCTTATTGGCCATAAATTTGATAAGAATTTAGCTAAATTTGATAAAAATATAGCCATGAATAAAGCTATACCATGATCCAAACACATGCATAGTAGAACAATGTCCATTAAGGTTTTGCTCTAATCTGAATTGGCCTAAAACAACTAGAGTAAGTTAATCTTGCTGCAAACAAACCTTCTTATTGGTCATAAATTTGATCAAAATTCAACTAAATTTGATAAAAATTTAGCCATAAATAAAGCTATACCATGAGCATAGTAGAACAATGTCCATTAGGATTTTGCTCTATTCTGAATTGGCCTAAAACAACTATACCATGATCCAAACACATGCATAATAAAACAA
>SNQJ01S0051416.1:46520-62320 GCA_010110895.2 Picea sitchensis | reverse complement strand
AAGCAGGAGAACAACAGGTTGTACTGTGGCAGTCAGAGTGCCATTCACCTTGCAAAGAACTCAGCCTTCCATTCGAAGACTAACAATATATAGTTTAGGTACCACTTCATATGATCCACCTTGGAAGATGGACATTTGAAGTTGGAAAAGATACACACTAGCCAGAATCCTGTAGACATGTTAACAAAGGGAGTAACCCGAGAGAAATTGAGTTCTTGCTCACTTTCAGTTGGTCTTCAAGAATGAATATGAAGATGAGAAATTTGCTAGGTCCAAGAAGTTTCAAAGTCCAACACATACAACAATGGTGGAGTTGTTGAGATCAACCTCCAAGTGGGAGATTGTTGGTTGTGGAGCCTGATTATCTTCCTGATTCAGAGGTCCTTGTTTTCAGCCATGTTTATACCCCATGAAGTATTTACACCCCAGAAGTATGTACACTCTTCCACGCGGGGGAGTGCAGAGGTGGGGTACCCCCTCTACAGGGTCTGGGGGGGGTGTCCCCCGTGCTGGGGGCAAGCAGGGGTTCAGGGGTGAAGCCCCTGAAGGAAAAATTGCCTTGTAAATGTATATTGTAATTTCATTTTAAATCTCGATCATTCATTATAAGGTTACATATCTAACGGTAGAGATTATGTTAGGGTTTTTTTCCCTAGAAGGAAACCCTCTTTTATGAGGGAAATGTATTACGGATATGGTTATGGTGAATACGGTATTCTGAGAGAGGAGACTGTGAGAGAAAGAAGAGGAAGTTACAACAAGTTTTGTTGTAGGTTATATCCCTTCATTTGCAGGATAATAATAAAGGAAGGACCTGGCGATTTCTCTGGTGGACGTAGCCCACACTGGGTGAACCATGTAAATCTATGTCTCTCTTGTATTGTGTATCTTATGTGTTTTGTTTTCCGCATTTGTTTTATTTTATTGCTCCACGGTCCTATTTTTCTAACAAAATAGACTTGATCTATTGGTAAATAATTTTATCAATAAAGGATGACACCATATGGCTCGAGTCCACATTTTTTGGTCCCAAAACCTTTGGTTCTACTTTGAGCATGTGTGGATAGTATGTCTTTGAAATATCAACATAAAATATTATATTCATACCAAAAAATGGTGGAAGTTTGAACTAGAAGGAACTATTTCATACTACCTTTATAATGGAGTAAGGATCATACTAAAGATATTTTATCTTTCGATGATAACCTTTAAACTTTTCCTTTTGCAATTGAATCCAAACTTGTTTTTTGTCAATTGGATCTAGCTCGAGTGGTTGTGAGATGGAGTGTTATCCTCCCCACCTTGGTTTTATTCTTATAAGGATATGCTAAAGCTTCAAGCTTATACATAATCCAATTTACCTTGGTTACCATCCTCATAATGAGGGAAAGTTCCTGGTGGGTTTCCCTAGGAAATGTATTATGCAGATACAAAAAAAAAGAAAAAAAAAAGCCAAACTTGGTCACAATATTGGGAAGATGAGGTATTATATGTGCATTGTGTCTCTATTTGTATTTTAACTACAAGAATTGTGAAATATACTAAACCTACTCATGGATTAGAAGAATTTTCTTAATAAAGTTATTGGCCCTATCTCATTCTTTTGTGATCTTTGAAGTGGAGGATGTTTATGGTGGTAGAAGTGCAACATCAATAGGACTAGTTGGTTGAAAATGAAAGAAAGCATGGAAGGGAATATGGTTAGTGGAACTATGAAGTATACAATCATCGACGTTTAATAAAAGTTAGATTTTCATCCCATGTATAAGGGTGCACATATGGTTATATCTATGAAACAAGTGTACTAAGTTTCAATTGACAACTTCAATTTGACCATCAATCTAAGGGTTAAAATTTATGGAAGACATTATTCGTTGTGTCAAGCATAGTCCACTAGGCATACCAAAAATGGAAAATAATCATAGAGTCATGGGTTAAAACTATAGAGGAGGGAAATCCCAAATTATACAAACAAAAATGAAGAAAAAGAAGTAACATCGAAGGTTGCAATATCCTTCTTACAAGGAACCATGATGGCCATTTTAGAGAGTCAATTGAAACCAAAAAATATGCGGTAATGTTAAAATTTAGCCATTAGTAGACCATAAACTTACACTAATATATTCCTAAGGTATAAAGGACACAATCAAATGATCATGCATACCTAAATGGTGATTTATCGCAAGACAAAATTTGAGGTGGTTCTCAACATCATGTATCATACGTGGCCAATAAAATTATCGTTGTAAAGTTGCAACTATCTTTGATATGATAAAATGTCCAACCAAATTTAAGAAATGTGATTACCAAATCAACAAATGCCTAGATACACTTGCAAGTGCACACATGTTATCAAGTCAATAGAGAGGATCATTATGAAAATGAAAACAAATAAAATTGATAATAAGGCCTATGGAGGTACTGTATCATCCTTGTTGAGTGATTGCATAAAATTTTGCAAAATTTGTGTGTATTGTAGAAGTCTAGCCAATTTTTTGTATCACGCCCTTTTGTGTCAAGAACCACTGCCAATGCTATTGGTGTTCGACTCAAATAATAGTGTACCTTGTTATCTCTTCAATGTAAATGTTTGACAACCAATTGGAATTGGTATCAAAAAATTTATTTCATATGTGGTGTGTTCTCAAGTTTTCTCTAGGTTTGTAGGAACTAAAGTGGCTTATGGTTAGAATGAATCATGAACTATTTTCCCTACACATAGTGTCTACACTGGTGAACTACTTAAACAATGTATTACATCTCTCTATCATAATTTTAACAGTTATGGAATATGTCATTGAATGTCCATAATTAAAATGCATTGGAATGATGTTGTTGTGTCATATCAAGACCCATCCCATAGTCATATGTGTCATCTTATATATCAAAAATATGATCTATATATAGTAGTGCAATCATAGGTGCACTGCATAGATTTGACCTCTTCACTTATTCAAATGCTCATTGTTGCACCTTGATCTAGATGATGAAGCCTTGTTTCCTCAAATTCCCTCTTAATATTTAGTTAAATTGTCAAGTCAAGTGTGAGAATCTTGGAGCAGAGGGTCTATAGAAATTAACCAATACCAACAAAATTTGAAGTTCTATGATATTATTTAGCATAGACCAATAGAGAATCACTACCAACTTATCAAAATCAACTCGGATTCCTTCCTGGACAATTTCAAACCCAATGTAACCAATGGATGGCATTGCAAACAAACACTTGGAAAGGTTTACCTACAACTTATACAACAAAGAGTGTGAAACACCTAGTACAAATGTTGAATATTCTCATCTCATTATTTGTTGAAAATCATTATTTCATCAAGGTACACCACCATGAGTTCATTCAAGGATGGTTAGATCTCACCATTCATTAATCACATGAATGTTGTAGCATATTTAGTAAAAAAATACATCACTAACCACTCAAACACTTCTTCTTTGGATTTAAAAACAATATTCCATAGATCTTCTAAGTATATTTGATCATGATGATAGACTATCTTGAGATCAATCTTAGAGAAGAATTGAGTTCCTCAAAGTTGATCCAAAAGGTCATTAATTATTAGAAAAGGATATCATTTTTTTATTGCTATCTTATACAATGCTCTATAGTCTATAGCTAAATGCCATGTGTCATCTTTCATAGGCACCAAGACTATGGGATAGCTAGAAGGTTAAGAACTCAGTCAAATCCTTATAACCTCAATGAGCTCTTGAATCTATCATCGAGTCGCATCATTCTTCCATATATATTTGTGATAAAATGGCCCATTTTATAGTGGTGATCATACTGCCAAATAAATCTAGTGGTGTACCACACAATGCAATGGTACTCCTTGTGGATCTATGAATATATCACTACACTATTTCAGGGTTGCATCTAATCATTGGCACTATTGTTTCCCAGCATCTCATCCCTTTCTCATTGAAAACACACATCTGCCAAATGCACAGGGTTCTCTCACATCCCTGATAGTGATAACAACAAACTTTTGTGAATGTGTAATGATCTTCCAAGCTTTCTTAGAAGAGATAATTTGTAGTTTTTGGAATATTGTAGACTTGACTATCAACATAAACATACCAGTTAAGGTTGTGCATATTACTTTCCATTTCAATCCCGAAGACATGGTTAACTAAGAATAACTTTTCATACTTCCATCAATGCAATATCACATAGGAATTCATAGTAGAACATTGCATTTTGTACAAAACAAAGCATTGTTTCTTGAAAATCACTCCCTTCCATCTAAGAAGGCAAGGACATTGTGGGTGATTATTGATGTTCAGTCTCAATATCTTCACTGCATCAACATAAATAATGTTCTTCACACTCCCACTATCAATGATAATCTAGACATGGTTTCATGATACATTGGTGTAAACATTAACCTATCTCTCTTCTTCCTCATTTGGAGTAGTAATAAATAATTGTTGAATTGTCTTTGCTATTATTTCTTATTGAGTTGTGTCATTGGAAGTTTTCTATGGCACTATCAAAGGGACACAATTGTTTCTTGCTAGACAATTTTGAGGCTATGGATCAGTGATGATAGCTTGCCATTTATCCATCACCATCTTTGTCATGTGAGACGCAATGAAACATGTCACAATACTTTCAAAGTTTCATATATCATGTCACAAGATTTTGGAAGTTGCATCATTAAGAGAGTTGAAATTATCATTAAGTATGTAAAAAAATTACATTCACAGATATATACAAGCCATAGAAATAGCCTTGTGTATATTATCATCTATATAGTGTACATCTAACTATCTTATAAAATTATTACATGACATCATAAATTTCTTTTAGTCTTCTTTTTTTCTTTCCAGTGCTTAAGCAAATCATCAATGTCCACATCTTCGTTTACTAGGTGCTCTTCAGCATATGATGTTGTTTCAGTCCTTTCATGCCGAGTATGTCTGGTCTCGTACCCACGACATGGATGCTTCTATGAGGGCCCATCACCTAAAAAAATAAAAAAAGAATGAATTTGTATGGCCAATTTGTAAATATCATTGAAGTGGTTCATTAGTATTAAAAAAAAACCCTACAATGTAATTAATTACCTAGTCCTCTAGTCGGAATCATTGGAATGGTTGCCATCCTATTCACCTGATCTTCAAGTCGAGGATGATCATATATGACATTCTCTTCCATCGAAACGTCAAAATTTTTAAGTACAAAATTATTAAGTATATGATTAATATATAGACATTTTACCATCCTGGGCCTCATTCACAGGAACATCTTGGGGCTGCACCTCACTGGGATGGGGCTGCTGGGGAGTACCATGATCTTCTGGCTTTGTTTCACTATCAATTCTCTATTGTTCAGTACTAATGGTAGGGTTGATAATGCTCGTCCTTTGATTAAAACAAATTAAGACATTAAATTATGGACGATATCAAACATTTACGTATTTTATAAGTAATGAAAGGTTAATGTGGACTGATTTTTATTTACCTTATCCAACAAACTGGATCTTGGGGTCTGCCCCATGCTTTTCCTTCGATCAACCACGGCTTTATAACCTTACTTGTAACCAAGTTGGAGGTCTTCCTCTGTGGTTCCAGTTCCGAAGTCGTCACCCTGCATTGCATAAGGGTATGGTTTTGTAATGTTTTTGGCTGCAATTACCTTAAAGTTGCAAGGTGATACAATTAATATTCTTAAGATGTTTGGGTACTTACGATTCGTGACCGTAACCTCAAGTAGCCACCCAAGCCCAGCTTATGTTGGCCATGTTTGGCAATCCTTGCTTTGGTTTCCTTTGAAGTGCCAGGCAACCTATCATCAAAATTTTCAAGTATGTTATATATAACCACGCTTTTATTTATATCTAAAGAAACATAAAGCTAGTACTGAATTCAAAAAATTGTAATTTACCTTGGTGTACCAGTTATTTGTTCTCCTGATTTTCTCAAAATCTTCTCTTTTGCATCATCAATGATCTCCTTCCACTCTCTCTCTGGAATTGAGGGAGGATGCTCATACCTAGGATTTCTTGCCAAGCTTCGTCTATAAACATCCTGGGTATATTTTAAATATTCACCGGCTGCAGATGTGACCGCTTTTGAATTGAACATGTCTACACCAAAGAGGCCTTCAAGATAATCCATAAGTTCCTTTTTGAGGTTGGAATTCTAGCAATTCCACCTCATGCATAAGGTTGCCCCAAAAATAGACAAGGCCTTGCTCTCTATGTGCCTATAAAAAAGGTCGTTTCCTACACAAAAAAGATTTGATCATTAGTTTAAAATTAATAATCTAGACGATTTTTGTATGAGGACAACATTAAACGATTAAAATATGAATTAAAACTACCTGGGAGTCTTTATTGTTTTAATGGAAGTCCATTATTGTTGACAAAAAATGTGCATGGAAGGGTCCCCATTCTTGTCACACATCTAGCTCTAGGAAATGCATCCATATCAACCACATCACTATGATCCTCATGTCTGCCACCCTCTCTAGACTCTGATCCAGGTGTGGATGTATGTCGGTGCTTTTCATGGCTCCTATCTAAATGAGGTGTGGAATATGGAGAAGTAAATAGTGTTATGGCAGCTGTATGACTGCCCACATCAGGACTCTGTAGCGTCTCTATAGCACCACTACTACCAACCCTGGGATGAATAGGCTCCAAATACTCCTTTATAAAAAAGAAATTGTTTTTTCATGAGATAATGTAAAAGTTAAAGAAAAAAGTATCATAATTGAACATATGAGTGCATTAAAAAAAAAAAAACTATGGTTATTACCTTATATGTTTTAAGTTGTGACACAAGGAGCTTGATCCTTTCTTTGGCATATGGAGTTTGCTCTAGAGTATCTAACAAGCTAAATAGTTCCTTGTTATCTTTAATGATTTTTTTTTATTGATACCATTAGATCAGCGCAAGAAAAAAACCCCTCCTCATCGGCAGATTCATGATCCACATGGCCTACTGACTACATATAATTTCAGCAAAAACAATGTTATTTCAATAAAATTATCTAAGAAAATAATAAAAACAATGTAAAATGAAAGTGGAAATTGATAATCATTTACATGTTCTGGAGCTGGCCCTTTTCCATGATCATCCTACCACATTATAATATAATTAGAACCCCTAAATATTTAAAAAATTGTTAATGATAACAAAAAAAACAATGTTAACGATAATATTTACAACAATGTTAAAGATAATAAAAAAATATAATGAAATAAGTAGAGGTTTCTTAAAGAAGTGTTGCATAAGAACTTTCACACTATTAGTCAATGTGTCTATTCAATTCAAATGGTAATCCACTAATAACTCTTCCCTGAGAGCTATCTTTTTTATTGCGCACAAGACTACTTGATTCTCTTCATGCCCCTCAAATATGTAATTCGGTTGTTTGTTTATTGTCCCAAGTCATGTGTTGTTTATAAACCCTGCGATATTGTCGGAATCTTTAGCCCTTCCATCAATATAGATAGTCGCTCCCTTATTTTTATCCTTGTTTATTAGTTGTATATAATTTGCGGTGAGTGCATATCTCCACATACTTCGCATGTACCAAACCGACCGCATCCAATTGTTATAATTGTAACACGGTCCGACATAGTCCATCAATTCAGTTACTATATTGTATTTTACAATTATTCCATCCATGGAAAATAGACCCAAGCCATGCAGGGAGGATGGTGCAATGCGATATGTCCTATTGTTGACAACGAAGTCAACATCTATAGGAGGTAGTTCCTTAGGTGCCCATTGCTTCACCAGATGCTTATACCTGAGTGGAACATCTATGTATCCTATTCTCTCATCATCATAAGAACATGATCCTCCTTTGGCAAGAAACAATTTCATGCATCTACAAAATTTTATTTTGACGTTTTCACCTCTGGTCCTTGTTTTCTTATCATATCTACTAGATGCAGTCGCATTTTCGGCCTCTATTTGTCCTAAGATTTCCTCACTCGATGAAGAAATATCTAAGAGGTACCTGTTTGGTTGTACCTTCAGTTTCATGTGCATGTGTTGTTAGTTAGTAGTCCATCATCATATTCACAGTTCTAAATAAAAAAATTATATTAGATCCATAGGAATTGAGCAGATTTGTCATTTCAAATATTTCCAATGCAAGAACTTTCTTAGAAACATGGTACCTAGACTTAATACTAATGCATAATATTTTAGGTTTGGATACCTTGGTGGGCCTAGGGTTCCATGGCTTAAGTTCGTTAGACACTTGACACTTGCTAGAAGCATATTGCATCATATTTTTGCCTACATGAGGAATACAACCACATCCACTCTCTTGTTTATTCATGGTAGGATGCATCAAGTCCGCAAAGGACTAGTCTATGATAGTTGGATATGATGTGGACTAATGATTAAATGTCTCATGTACTAACAAGAGCCATGTCTCGTGTACTAACACCTCCCATATAGGAAGAGCCATGTATCATGTACTAACACCTCCCATATAATAAGAGCTATTCATAATATTTTAGGTTTGGATGCCTTGGTGTGCCTAGGGTTCCATGGCTTAAGTTAGTTACACACTTGACACTTGCTAGAAGCATATTGCATCAGATTTTTTCCTGCATGAGGAATACAATGACATCCACTCTCATTTTTCTCCATGGTAGGGAGCTCAAAAATGATGCATGGAATAACATACCAAACTATATTTCATGGATTAACACTTCTTTATCTAGGGATGATAAGAAGAGAATTTTCATTCCATAAGACAATTAGTTAGGACACTAGGGCCTGCAAAATCCTAAACATGCAAGACATGAAGCTAATGTTGTGATAGAGTATAGGTTTCCTCAAGGCTAATTCAAGACACATCATCCATTTGTTCTTGTCTCTAAACATTGTGATATGTTTTCCCTAACCTAGCCATACAATCATGAGCAATGGGTGAGTGAGATCCCATTTGAAAATGCAAAAGATTGGGATGAGGTTTGATTTAGGTTGAAATATCTAGACTTTTGCTCCTTTTATGGTATTATATTAGATTACCAAATGGAGGTAATTAGATTATAGTTGGCTAAAGATGAAAGGGTGAGAAAATAAGGACAAGAAGAGTTGAATAAGCTAGGTTAAAAGAAGAGGCATAGCTAAGAGCAAGGGTCAAATTACCAAATGGAGGTAATTAGTAAATAGTTGGTTGAGGCAAAAAAGGGTGAGGACAGAAGAACACAAAGAGAAAATAAGAGTTGAAGAGGATGGGTTAAAAGAATAGGTAGAGATAAGAGCAAGGGTAGAACAAAAGAAAAGGTAGAAGTAGGAAGAATAACTAAGGAAAAATACATAAAAGGAAATAAGAATAATACAAGATGAAGAAGCAAAGTTGTTAGAAGAAATGACAATAATTGCAACCGAGTCTCAAGAGAAATATATGAAGGACTTAGAAGAAAAACGTTTAATTGAAGCATAAGAGAAGAAGAAAAAAGAAGAACAAATATTGAAAAATGAAAATGAAATAAAATAAAAAGAGAAGCTAAAAGAAATATAATAGACAAAGGAAGAGAAGGAAGAGAAGAAAAAGAAAGAGGAGGAAAACTCTTAACATGAAGCAGTTGACCAAGGAAAATATCAAGAAAACACTACTACTGGTGTACACCAATAATGTAGTCACGAAGAAAAAATAATAGAGAAATCTACATAACTCTGACCACAAAAGAAAACAACACCCTCTCCCAATAGCTTCATAGATTTGACCATGGAGGATGTTGTTATCCCTAAACTAGGCACAAACAAAGGAAACGAAACTACTATGGAGCAAGTAATCACTCCAGGGTGTTTAAAAAAATTATATCATTGGGATATCAACCAACCCTTGATCATTTTAAAGAGGTTTTATACCTATAAATGATTACCTACAACATAAGGAATCATTCCATTGTCAAATAAGCCTAGAAAAGGAAGAAAGTGGACGTGGATAATTCTATCATGTGCACCTGTAATGAGTGAATGATTGATACAAAATGAGATAGACTTAGTGATTTCATATCAACTTGGTTGGATATATCTCATGCCACCATGGATAAAACTAGGGTGGAAGTAGAAGAGATTCAAATCCTTGGAAGGCATATTGCATTACTGGAAAATTAAGTATTAGAAAACTTCACAAGGATTTGTAAGCAATTTTATTGAACAAGTACTAGAGGAGGAAAAAATCGATGTCCAAATTAAGAAATATTTTATCTCCAAGGTGTTCAATCTATAGTAATTGAGTATTAATTCTTACATATTATATAAATAAAACTTAATTTGGAAGGAGAAGGAAGGAAAATCTAAGGATCAATTGAAGTTTATTAAGCAAATCCAGAAGAGCATGGGGAATGAAGAACATAGTATCAAGTTGTTGAGAAAAACTGAGTTGTATGAACTAGAATATGATACTAAATATGAAGGAAGAATCACAAATGAATCCCAAAAACAAGTCAAGGAGGAGTGGCTTTCTTGCATTGAAATATGATAATTGATTGAAGACTCTACATCTCAATGTAAACTTCATTGTTTTGGTCCTCTAGAAGATTTTCTTCCAGTTGCACATGTTTTGAATTAATTTGAAGAAGATATTCAAAAACATGAGAATGATATAAGAGGCATATCTTCCATGGAGCATGACCATCTACACAAAATTTTGAATTCTAAAGTTCGTAACACAACTCAACTGAAGTGTACTTTTCCCAATATGGAAAAGAAAATTTAAATATTTGAACTCAATCTTCCTATTCGGAGAATGCCTAGGGAGCACCATGTATTTCCGCATTTAACTTTATGTAATGATTTATTTTCTGAATGGGATATGCATGACCAATAAAATGGAAAAGACTTAACCCCTAGCTCACATGAGAGTTAAGTTTGGAAAATAGTTTGCATAATCAATTTTTTTCATATAAAATTTGTTTGATCTCCCATTTTTTCTATGATCCCCTCATTGTAGCATTTTCCCTAGCTTCTAAAAGGAGGCCATGACTACAACAACAACCATCTAAAACTAGAGGAGGAAGAGAGAAAAAACCAAGGCCACACATTCAGGGAAGAAAATAACCCTCCCAAGGAGAGAACACTAGAGGATGCAAGTCTTCAAGGTTCATCTCCACAGGTATACATGTAAATGTCATATTCATTGGCTTTTAGTATTCCACCAATACAAATGTCTACTTCTCCATGCTTGTATATTTATCTCAATGTTACTAAGAATATTACTCATGAATGCAACTATGTTCTTAAGACATTCTTCGTTTCTTTGAATTAATCTACCTACACTTGCATCTTTTGACATAAAAGAGAAAATATACATTTACTTAAATAATAAGGGTTTAACGAGTTGCAATGGGACTAGGGTTTTATGAGAGGAGGATAGAATTTCTTTAGATCTAGTGAGGTAGGTGGTATTGTGTTAACATTTGGGTGTAGGCAATCACAAAATTGATGATTATCTACCATTGGTAGATAACTCTGAAGATATGGTGTCAGAATTGTATATTGTTCCCTCCCTCTGTGTGCCTCATCTACGGTTTTGGACTATGATGGAGAGAGTTTGCATGACATGCTCGAGGCTCCCTTTACTTATTCTACAATGCTATCTCAGATTCCAAGAATATATGGAGCTCCTAAGGGTTCACCGACTTCTGTTTGTCTGAAGGATGTACAAGTCATTAATCATTCACATAGGGAAGTAATTTCTAACCCAAGCTATCCCTAGGTGAATTTACTCTTGATCCTTCTCAAAGATCTTCATCTCATACAATTATTCCTTTTTCTCATTACCTATATTTGAGTAAGGTGGAAAAGGGATCTTTTGGTAAACTTTATATAAACGAGCTTCAAGGGGGACGAGACCCAACCTCTGGTAGAAACTCTTCTCGGAAGTGATAGAGGGTTGTAAAATCATGAGGGGGGAGGTGTCTCTCTAGTGGTGGGAAAAGATATTATGGTTAATAAAATCTATGATATGGAGAGCCATTCTTTGGTAGGAAAATGTTATGGAATAAGAATGTTAGTTGACTCCCTCTCTTCATGGATAGAGTCCTTATGGGGCTCGCTCCCAGGATATGTTCTAGTTTTCCATCTTTTATCTAGAGGTTGGATTGGTTTAATTTTTTGCTCAAAGGAGGAATAAGAGAAGACCTTGGTGGAGAGATGGTATTGTCACTATCATCTATTGTGTGTGAAACCCTAGCATCCACTCTTTGATTCTAGGGGGGATGGGATTTCCAACTATCCCATGTGGACAAAGCTCCTTAACTTACCTTTGGAATTATTGGGCTTAGGGTGATGAAGAGATAACCCATTGTGACTTGGGGAATGGTGAAGTAGGGCTTGTATGTGATGGAATAGTGGTGAAAAAGTATGCCCAAAACCTATGTTTAGCATGGATCCCTTTTATTAATTATCAAATACATGCAAAATTTGAGTGCGCAAAGGTTATACTCACCATTCTTTCCCACAGTCTCACGCCTCCTTTCCCTCGATAGACTCAAGCCTCCTTTCTCGATCTGATCTTTCCCTCCTTTTCCTCATCCTCAAATGTACCTCTCGTGCCCCTTTTCCCTCGACAGTCACGCCTTAAATAAAACCTGCATTACCAAATCATGTCTCCTCAAATCGTATGGGTGCAGGACCTCGACACTCTCATGACTCATTTACCTCAGCAATAGTCTTGTGCTGCCTTTCTCAGTATGATGAGTCTTAGACGAACTGGCCCTATTCAATTAGAGTAAGCAGGAGATGGATGACCCAACCATCTATTAGAGTAAGTAGGAGATAGGTAGCAGAGTCTCCTTGCTCTATCTGCTCGGTGTGCTTGGTCTCGGATGGGCTTGTTTGCTCAGTCTTGGTCTCGGTTTGCTTAGTCTCAGTCATCTCGGTCTGCTCAGTATCACCTTACCAAACCCTATCTCGGCCTCAAAGCATATGGTGCGTATGGGTGAAATCAAATTATGTTTCCCCCTTAAAAAAACTTGTCTTAATAATTAAGAAATGTGCCTTACCAAACCCTATCTTTGCCTCAAAGCGTATGGGTGAAATCGAAGGTTATTTCTACATTTGCATATTGAGTAGATTACATATCAAAAAAAATTAATAATTATTATAATTAAAGGATTTTAGTATTTGTTTTTTTAAATTGTATTAAGAATAGATATTTACTTTTTGATTTTTTTATGAAGGGGTAATTTATTTTAGTAATTATCACTATACAAATTATGAAACTTAGGTCAAAATATGGGAAAATAACCCATACATGAACCAATACTTAGTATTAATGTCTAACCAATGTCAAGGGCCCTAAATGACACTTATTAGGCTCATTCATCATGAACAATACCTAGAAACCACAACACAATTCCTCTCTAGGGGGTCCTTAGCATCAAAGTTGGATAAGGACACCATTAGAAGGTTTTTTTGCAGTAAGGATGGGTAGAGAGGCCTTAACCAACACATCACTCATTTGTAAGGCTTCCTTGAAGGCCTCCAAGTTGTAGGATATAGGTTCCATGAGTAGGTTTTGTTCCCTAGAAATTGGTCTTAACACTTAAAAATGATTAAGGGGGGAGTAAAGGAATTAAGCAATAATTGAACCTTCTCAAGATCATGTTCCATGAACAACACCTAGACCATCACCTTTTATATGTTTTTTATAATATATACATATGGGTCTCGTGGCCTTGACCATGGTTGTGGTAGGGAAACAAGGCTCAAACCCTTAACCTGCACATATCTAGATCAATCACCATGAACAAGTCCTCAGGTCACCACAAAATACCATGGATGGGTGAACAAGTTGTCATCAAGAGCCTTGAAAAATTCCTCAAACCAACATAACATAACTTAATTGGCCTTTAAGAGGGATATAAGAATCGTGATCAGGTTTTGTACATTGAAAATGGGTGTAGAGACATAAACATGGCAAGTTGGAAACAATGGCCCGAAGCCTTAACTAAACCTTCTCGAGGTCATGAACCACCATCGACAACACCTAAAAACCATGACATGATTCCTCTCTAGGGAGTCTTTGACATCCAATTAGTTGAATATGGGTGACATTATGAGGTCTTCTTGATCATCATGGATGGGTCTTAGGTTCATGACTATAGTCCACATCTTGTATTCCAAATTTCCACTTTGAAGGGTCTATGTTGTGGTTTAAGGACTTGATTGTGGCACATTAGATCAATAATATTAATCTATTGTTCCCTAGATTTCTCCCCCAAACCATGGAATGAGACCTACCTATCATGCAAAAAACCTTCTAATGGAACCCATATCCCACTCTAAGGATATTTACCTCATATAGATTTCATGTTTTGTGGTTAATTTTTAGCCTTGTGCATGGCCATTGGTCCCTATAATATGACATATAGGTCCTAAATTATTTATATAGAACCACAAAAAAATTCATAAGATGAAATCAATGCAATTTCTATTCCATATCTAGCTCAAGCACCATGAGCAAGTCCTCAGGTCACCACACAATACCATGGATGGGTGAACAAGTTTTCATCAAGAGCCTTGAACAAGTCCTCAAACCAACATAACATAACTTAATTGACCTTTAAGAGGGATATGAGGCATCATGATTAGGTTTTGTACATTGAAAATGGGTGTAGACGCATAAACATGGAAAGTTGGAAATAATGGCCTAAATATCTAACTAAACCTTCTCGAGCTCATGAACCACCATCAACAACACCTAAAAACCATGACATGAGTCCTATATTGGGAGTCTTCGACATCCAATTAGTTGAATATGGGTGACATTATGAGGTCTTCTTGATCACCATGGATGGGTCTTAGCTGGTTCATGATTAAAGTCCACTTGTATTCCAAAGGTCCACTTTAAAGGGTCTATGTTGTAGTTTAAGGCCTTGATTGTGGCACATTAGATCAATAATATTAATTTAGGGAATAATTCCCTATATTTCTCTCCTGAACCATGGTATGAGACCCACCTGTCATGCAAAAAACCTTCTAATGGAACCCATATCCCAGTCTAAGGATATTTACCTCCTATAGAGGGCATATTTTGTGGTTAATTTTTAGCCTTCTGCATGGCCATTGGTCCCTGGAATATGACATCTAGGTCCTAAATTATTTATATAGAACAACAAAAAAATTCATAATATGAAAACAATGCAATTTCTATTCCATATCTAACTCAAGAAACATGAACAAGTCCTCAGGTCACCACAGAAGACCATGTATGGGTGAACAAGTTGTCATCAAGAGCCTTGAACAAGTCCTCAAACCAACATAACATAACTTAATTTTCCTTTAAGAGGGATACATGCATCATGATTAGGTTTTGTACATTGAAAATAGGTGTAGAGGCATAAACATGGAAAGTTGGAAATAATGGCCTAAATCCCTAACTACTAAACCTTCACGAGCTCATGAACCACCATCGAAAACACCTAAAAACCTTAATCTATCATGATTTTCTAATTGGAAATATGCTTATATGTTTTGAAAAGAGAGGGAGTAAATCCTCATTGATTCAAGGACACGAAACATATAAGTTCAAGAATAAGTTCATGTAGTTGATGTATGGATTTCCATTGGACCATGGGGAAATGAAGATAATGTGATCTACTATTTGATGTGATTTATGCATAGGAAAAAACGATTGGTGAAATTGTATCTCGAGATGGAGATTACACATACCATATTTGTAAACATGGTTGTAATGGGTCACTTTTTAAAAAGATGAAAAAATAAAATAGCCACATTATCTACAAATATTTTATGTGGGGCATATATACATATATTATATTTCTTTGTACATATAT
>SNQJ01S0051416.1:22802-46216 GCA_010110895.2 Picea sitchensis | reverse complement strand
GATATCTCAGTAGGAAATAAAATACACATAAGATAGCCTTTTGGCTCGGTTCATCTTCCCTGATACTAACCTAGACATATACATTTCATCTTCCAAAAGGGATCCATATATGATTCGTACATAGCCATACAAAATCAATCTAGAGAAAACCTAACATAACTAGAATCTTTAACCTCCAAGAAAACATAATTCTATATCTACCCCAAGACCTATCAACCAAACATCAAAACATACACAATTGAGTAGCTTCTAGTAGAGCATTGTCCTTGTATTCACATTCCACAAGGAGCCTTGTAGCATGATGGCTTATTTTGACAACATATCCTATTTTTTATTAAAATCCATGTAGATATGGAAAAATGAGGCCTCCTCGAACATAGATTTTTTCTCCAAGCATAGTGCCATGATTGGCTCCAAGACCAAATATGTAATATCAAATTTTCCATTATCCTAATCCATCAACAACTTAAAATCTCCAAGAAATTGCAAACACCTAATATTTTTCTCAAGTGCCACTTTCATCAACATCTAGAGGGTGTAGAATTCAACCATGTTATTTGCTCCCAGTGTTGCTCCATATTTTAAGGAGAACAAGTGGTAATGATCTATAAAGAGTATGAATCCATCCCCACACATTTTTGGAGAGCCTTGACAAGATCCTTCAAAGAAGTCCCAAGGCTTTGTGAAATCAATACGGGGCTCATGCAATACCCTTTAGGATTTAATATTAATATCAAAATTGATGTCCAAAATAATTTTTTATTTTTTTTCTAAATAAATTTTGGTCGTCTCATATACGATGACAACTTTTATCGATGCAACAATTTTTCTATACAATCAACGAAAAGCTGTCATCGCCTATGCAACGAAAATTTCTATTCATGCAACGATTTTTCTATATAAACAATGAAAGGTTGTCGTCAAGTAGGTGACGATAACTTCTATTGATGTGTCGGTTTAGCTACATGAGAAACAAAAAGTTGTTGTCGAAGAGGCGACAACAACTTATATTGATGCGTCAGTTTAGATACATAAACAACAAAAGGTGGTCGTCGAATAAGAGACAACAAATTCTATTGATGTGATGGTTTAGCTATATAAACAATGAAAAGTTGTCGTCTCATATGCGACGACAACTTCTATTGATGCATTGCTTTTTCTATAAAAGTTGTTGTCGCAATTTAGACGAAAAATTGGTTTCACATTGTTTGCCTATATTGTCTCTTTTTCGACATTTGATCAAGTTTGTCAAAAATTCCACATCACATAAACTGACATTTCAGAGACTCTAGATTCGTCGCCATATCAATGAAATAACGTCACAATAGCATCATAACAGCTGTCGCAAAATGGCCCAAATATGCTAGTGAATTTTAGAGAATTCTTTCTCCTCTTCACTACTATGGGAACACTCTTTTTTATTCTCTATAACTAGCTCAAGTTCTTCATTAAAACATTATGTTATCACCCATAACAATTTTTGGACAGGATCCAAGTCTAGGAAATTTAGCAAGAACTACATCGTCATGGAAGTATGATAGTTTGGAGAATTGATAATTTAGAGGATCAGGACATGTCTAGCGGCGTATGGACAAATATAGAGGAGGTGCAAAAAAAGGTATAACTCGACAGACCGTCAATTGTGAAATGGCCCAGATCAATGCCTAGAGCCCGTATCGGGTAGTGAACTTGCACATGACTTAACCATGTAAAGGTGAACCTAGGAAAACCATTGTGGTTTTTAAAAAGGAAGTGTGGTACCTCCAGAGATACATCGAGACGAAAGACAGTCTTCCTAAAACCAGTTTTGCAAAAGTCTCGATGTCACATGTTTCAATATGTCAAATCAACCACTCGTGGGGTGGGTGACGGCTAGTCAGAATCCCCCTGCTTCACTCGTTCGGTACTTTACAAGCGTAAGATGTCAGGTGAATGCCACCATATAATGAACTCGAAAGCTAATCATTTTAAGTGGATTATTCAAGAATTCTAAACTAATGTACCTACAAGTAACTCTTTCAATGATTCATGATTGGAACTCTATAACTACTAATTCTCAAGTATGAGGGTATCACCTCAGTCGTAAGATTGAATCTCTAATTTTCTAAAGAACATATTGGTTTCCATGATACTGGGATACTTGGACAAGACCAATCGATCCATATCTAGTCAAACAAGTCATTCGAGTAACTTTGCGGGTTTATCTACTATTAAGAAGGAAAGGGAAATTGCACGTATATTAGCAACTAAATTCCATACAGAACTTGCTATAGACCCAGTATTAGAAGTCAGGATGAATCCCATATTGAAGGACCTAATCATCAATAGGTCATCTGTGAAAAATAAATGAAGCAAATGATAGAAGATAGAAAACATGGCCAAAACGGCTAAACGCATTGGGGAGAATCAACTGGTTTGGTTGGTCACTCTAAAGGAGGAAATCGCCAAGATGAAATGAATTCTCATATGGGAATAATTATATCCCAACAAATTTTGGACATATGGAAATCTAATAAAGAGGGCCCAGATATGACAGACTTGTTCCTAATGGCCCCTTTAAAATAGGATAACTTTTATTATAAATCACTCATTTTTTGTAACTTATCTCTATTTTAAGAATTATGGGGAAGTATGAATGTTTTGAATTCCACGAAGGAACCTTCTCTATATATGTATGATCTCGAGGATATAGAAAATATGGAGAAAAGAGGAGCTTGCCCTCTGTGCAAGAAGACTTTTGTAAATTTTGGGACTAGAATGAATATATAATGCAGAAGCAGATTTTGGCCTCTTTATGAAAATATTCTAACTGCCGGTGATATGAGTCTCGTTTTATTTCATAGTTAGTATTTCCTGTAATCTTATATTTCATTTACACTTCCTTATGTCTAGATTGGAGATTTAGAGGCCCATAATTCATTATTCGATGCTCTTGGATTAGCAATATAGACTATGTTTGTCTCTTCTTAACCAATTAAGAATTCATTACTATAATGCTCTAATGTAGTTATGTGTTTCATTTTCTTCTGATGCCATTCTAAATTTTCAAATATAAACTCAAACTCATTGCCTCATTCATCCTTTTCCAATAAATTGTTCTCGTTCGCTGACAATTCATTGTTCATTCTAGACTCCATAGCCCAAATGCCATTTTCATTTTTCCAGCTATTTTATGAAAAAAACCCCAAAACAAACCAAAGCTAGACACCAATTTCCATAGATATACCTAGTGACATGAGAGATCCGTCTCTGAGTTGAGCATTCTAGTGCCTCAGCTCCAAACCTGGTTGAAATAGTTACCTCTATCATTTGTCTATGAGCCAGACAAAATTTACAGAGTTCTAACATTCTGGCACCGTTGTCAGGGACAAAATTGAAAAAACAATTATGGGAAAGAACGACATGGTCGAATTCTAAGCTCTGAGAGCAGCAGACACTTAGACACATATTGGATGTATTCCTGCTCTAGCAACTCCACACATCATAAAATCAGTTTGAAGGGGATTCCAGTGGTAAAATAATCCATAATTCTCAATGGCAAGTCAACTCTCGATGCAAAATCTATCTTCTAGGACATTATCAACGACCCCACTTGAACTTCAAATATAATTCGGGGATTCCTCTGGAAAATGAGATCCCTTGACATAGGTGTGAAAAGGCATCATGGAAGAAAACAGGTACTTAAAATGGGATATCTTCCAAATCATTTTACTATTTTTTATAAGTTGCCTTTGCTTCTTCCTTGACCATGTCAAACCAATTTTTCTTTATCTGTTGCATTCTAATGATGATCATGAGAATCTTGCAATTTCATATCCTCCTCTTAAAGTTCGACATGCAAACCCCCACTATATCACTAATTTTGATAAGATGTTTATAACTGGGCCATGTCATGACTATGACCAAGTCGATGAACCCCATGAATCCAAGGCCGATGTCTCTTCCCCTCTTCCTAGCCCAATGTCCTCTAGAGCCCAACATAGATACATACCCTTGAAACTACACCAAGTCCTACACGATTTCCCTCCTAATCACCATGAGTATCTACTTTTGTTTGATGGAGAACATAATGTCATCTCAGCTGAAAAACACATCCAAGGATTTGAGAATTTTATAGATTTATATGAGATTGGCCATGATGATGTTTGTATGAGGGCCTTCTCTCAAACCTTAAAAGGAGACACCAAAGATTGGTTTAAACATTTGCAACCAAAGACAATTGGATCATGGGAAGAATTGAAGGATGCCATTTTAAAGTTTTGGGGCAATAAGAAATCTTTGGAGCTACAACTTGCAGAGTTCTATGCCTTGGAATGGAAGAACAGTGAAACTATCTCTATATTCAATAGACAGTTTTCCAGTATTTACTACAAATTGCCTGAAGAGATTCAACCCACTGAAGTTGATGCCATGCTCCATTATACAACAACTCTTCATCCAGATTTTTCTTTCCTCCTAATGGAAAGGAGGACTAAGTCCTTACAAAAAATGTTTAGTGATGCTCGGGATATTCAACACAAAATCCACACATGTAAACAGATCCAAAAGGAGCGGTTGGATGATCAAGAACATGAAATTAAATATGAACAGAACATAGTTGATAAAATTGACAATATCATGGGTCCTCTTGAAGTTTCAAATGCTTATGATTGTGCTAAAAATTATATTTCACTTGTTAAAAGAAGAGGTGTTGTTTTAGCTTCTGAGCCATCCTATGATAAGCAATAGGTTTATCATTTCATGTATTCATTTATAAATAATCAAGAAGATGAATGTACAAATCAGTTTGTAGAAGAACATATGAATATTCCATATCTTTTCTTATTAAACGATGTTGCATATGATGTTGATTTGCCTGTATATGACAAATACGAAGGTGATCGTGATGTTGAAGAATTTGTTTTTCATAAGCAAAGTATTGGGTCAGCTAAAGAGAATTCTCTACCCTTTTGATTTTCTACATTCAAATTGTTGAAAGGGAATTCTCAGGTCATTGTTGAGGCAAATGAATTTGTGTTGATGCAAAGTCACACCAAACCAACGAAACAAATAGACAGGATACTAGAGCTTGATGACCTTGTTCTTTGTTTTGATGAAGATATTGTTAATTCAGAAATGCAGTCATTGGTCGAAGACAAAGCTGAAAGTGAACAAGTCCATAAATCCAAAGAGATGGAAAAATGTATCTATGATGATACTGAAAAAAAAGGAAGAAGGTTTCGAGTTAGGTAACTGAACCTTACCATTCTATTTTCCCTCATTCGAACTATTGGAAAGAAATGTCTGTAGCATTTCAAATAAAAAAACATCCAAGCATGACATTGAAAGAAAAGAAAGCAGTGGGCTTGTAGATAAAAAATCTCTCCCCTTATGTTTTTATTCCTTTGAATGGTTAAGAGAAAATCATGGGATTTCATAAAAAATGGGGAGTTCTGACTGTATTCACGGTAGCATTGTTTTATAGAAAGAGGTTTTCATCATTGAAGAACACAAACTACAATCACATACATTAAACGATCATTACTTGGAAGGGTATTTTAATTTGGAATTCCAATCTGTGGTTAATCATCACATCAAAGAAGAAGTCGATCAAAAAAAAATTGTCGAATGTCTTTTCCTTTCTCCTGTAACTAATGCATATGTTCAACAATGTTACTGACAAGAAAAAGTATTTCAAGGTTTCCTTTCCTCCCCTGAAAATGACGTAGTGATCCTATTTCTAAACAACCTAGATATGGATGAAGATTTTGAAATTTCACCTATGGAAGCTCCAAGCTGTGAGGAAACCCTTGTGGAGGGAACTTACTCTGTTATCTCGATCCCTGAAAAGGAACAATTATTCCATATGATTCATGATCCCAAGACACATCGTATGGAAGAGGTTTACAATCAAAATCTACCAATAATAGTGGATTGCAACGAATCAATGTTTGTACCAGATATGAATCTTTTTCCACCATATGATGTTCTCCAACCATGGTTGTCTTATAAATAAAGAAATCCACACTACCAGACTTCTCAACAACCCTATCAATTTTTTAGAAGTCAGCAAGTTGAATCGTCAGAAAACAAAAATGCAGTGGAAGGAGTAAAACATGATGATTGTTTTGCACATATTTTAGCATATCCATTTGCCATGCTATTGGAGGAAATGAATAGTCTAAATGTTTTTAATTTTTTGATGTTTGGATTTATGAATGAAGTTTTGAATGAATTATTAGTCAACATAATTTTGAGAAAGCTTGTGCAAAGTGAGCTAGCAGTGGATAAAATGCTTGCATGGTTGCATTGGCATTTTGAATTCACTTGATTTCCAGTTCATTTCAGTAGTTAGGGTAGGTAGGAAGGTATGAACAAGTTTGTTGGACAAGAATTTTTCAGTTTATATTCCTAGTATTATGTGTAGTAAGTTTCAACAGTAGATTCAGTATTTAGTATCCAGTTGAAGAGCATCGTGTAGAATTTTTACTACAACAGACACTGGTGATATGGTAGGAGCAGGATACGAACACATGTTTTGGGGTCAGCCCAATGGATCAGGCACTGAGTCTACAAGTTCTTTGCTACCTCACAGGGAGGATAGCATCCCCAGTTGGAGCCTATGTTATCCACCATAACAATTTTCCTACAGGATCCAAGTCTAGGAAATTTTGCAAGAACTACATCGTCGCGGAAGTATGATAGTTTGGAGAATCTATAATTTAGAGGAACAAGACATGTCTAGCAACATATGGAAAAATATAGCGGAGGTGCAAAAAAAGTTATAAATGGACAAACCGTTGATTGTGAAACGACCCAGATCAATGACTGGAGCTCGTGTAGGGCGGTGAACTTGCACGAGACTTAACGATGTAAAGGTGGACCGGCGAAAACCATTGTGGTTTTTAAAACGGACGTGTAGCGCCTCCAAAGATACATCAGGGTGAAAGACGGTCTTCCTAAAACCACTTTCGCAAAAGTATTGATGTCACATGTTTCAATACATCAAATCAACCACTCATGGGGTGGGTGACGGATAGTTAGAATCCACAGAACATAGAAAACATGGTCGAAACGGATGAGAGCATTCAAGAGATTCAAACGGTTTGGTTGGTGACTCTGAAGGAGGAAATTTACAATATGAAATGAATTCTCAAGTGGGAATAAGTACATCCCAACATATTTTAGACAGATGAAAATATAAGAAAGAGGGCCCAAATATGACAGACTTGTTCCTAACGACCCCTTTAAAATAGGATAATTGTTATTATAAATCATTCCTTTTTTGTAACTTATCTCTATTTTTAGAATTATGGGGAAGTTTGAATGTTTTGAATTATCTTGAGGATATAGAAAATATGGAGAAAAGAGGAGCCTTCCCTCTCTGCAGGAAGACTTTTTAAAATTTTTGGACTAGAATGAATATATAATGCAGAACCGGATTTTGAACTGTTTATGAAAATATTGTAACTGGCGGTGATATGAGTCTCGCTTTCTTTCATAGTATGTATTTATTGTAATCTTATATTTCATTTACACTTCCTTCTGTCTAGATTGGAGATTTAGAGGCCCAAAATTCATTATTCGATTCTCTCATCTTAGCAATTTAGACTATGTTTGTCTCTTTTTAACCAATTCAAAATTCATTATTGTAATGCTTTGATGTAGTTATGTGCTTCTTTTTCTTCTGATGTCATTCCAAATTTTCAAATATAAACTTAGACTCATTGCCTCATTTAGCCTTTTCCTCTAAATGGTTCTCATGCTCGGACAATGCATTTTTCATTCCAGACTCCATAGCCCAAATGTCATTTTCATTTTTCCGACTATTTTATGAAAAAAAACCCAAAACAAAACAAATCTAGCCACCAATTTCCATAGATATACCTAGTGACATGAGAGATCCCTCTCTGAGTTGAGCAGGCTAGTGCCTCAACTCCAAATATGGTTGAAATAGTTATTTCTGTCATTTGTCTATCATCCAGACAAAATTTACAGAGTTCTAGCATTCTGGCATCGTTGCGAGGGACGAAATTGAAAATTTTTCCCTAGGAAAGAACGACATGGTTGAGTTCTAAGGTCTAAGAGGAGTAAACACTTAGACACATATTGGTTGTATTCCTTCTTTGGTGAATCCACACATTAGAAAATCAGCTTGAGGGTGATTCCACTGGTAAAAGAATCCAGAATTCTCAATGGTGACTCCACTCTCGATGCAGAATCCATCTTCCAAGACATTATTGGCAACCCCACTCTAACTCCAAATATAATTCAGGGATTCCACTGGAAAATGAGATCCCTTGACACAAGTGTGAAAAGGCATCATGGAAGAAAATAGGTACTTAAAATGGGATATCTTCTAAAGCATTTTACTATTTTTTATAAGTTGCCTTTGCTTCTTCCTTAAACATGTCAAACAAATGTTTCTTTACTTGCTACAATCTAATGATGATCATGAGAATATTGCAATTATGTATCCTCCTCTTAAAGTTGCACAAGCATACCCTCACTGTATCACTAATTTTCATAAGAGTTTTACAGTTGGGCCATGTGATGACCATGACCAAGTCGATGAACCCCATGAAGCCAAGGCCGATGTATTTTCCCCTATTCCTAGCCCAACGTCCTCCAGATCCCAACATAGATACATACCCCTGAAACTTCCCCAAGTCCTCACTGATTTCTCTCCTAATCACCATGAGTATATACATGTGTTTGATGGAGAACATAATGTCATCTTAGATGAAAAACACATCCACGGATTTGAGAATTTTATAGATTTATTTGAGATTGACAATGATGATTTTTGTATTAGGGCCTTCTCTCAAACCTTGAAAGGAGACACCAAAGACCGGTTTAAACATTTGCAACCAGAGACAATTGGCTCATGGGAAGAATTGAAGGATGTATTTTTAAATTTTTGGGGCAAGAAGAAATCTTTGGAGCTACAACTTGCAGAGTTATATGCCTTGGAATGGAAGAATAGTGAAACTATCTCTATACTTAGTAGAAGGTTTTCCAGTATTTACTACAAATTGCCTGAAGATATTCAACCCACTAAAGTTGATGCCATGCTCCATTATACAACATCTCTTCATCCAGATTTGTCTTTCCTCCTGATGGAAAGGAGGCCTAAGTCCTTACAAAAAATGTTTAATGATGCTCAGGATATTCATCACAACATCCAAGCATGCAAACAAATCGAAAAGGAGGGGTTGGATGCTCAAGAACATGAAAGTAAATATGAACATAACACAGTTGATAAAGTTGACAACATCATGGGTCCTCTTGAAGTTTCAAATGATTATGATTGTGCTAAAAATTATATTCCAATTGTTAAAAGAAGAGGTGTTGTTTTATCTTCTGAGCCATCATGTGATAAGCAAGGGACTGATCATTTCAGGTATTCATTTATAGATAATGAAGAGGATGAATGTACAAATCAGTTTCTTGAAGAACAAATCAATGTTCCAAGTCTTTTCTTATTAGACGATGTTGGATATGATGATGATTTTCCTATATATGACAAATACGAAGGTGATCGTGATGTTGAAGAATTTTTTTTTCAGAAGCAAAGTATTAGGTCAGTTGAAGAGAATTATCTACCCTTATTCTTTTCTACATTCAAATTGTTGAAAGAGAATTCTCAGGTCATTGTTGAGGCAAATGAATTTGTGTTGATGCAAATTCACACCAAACCAATGAAACAGATAGACAAGATACTAGAGCTCGATGAACTTGTTCTTTGCTTTGATGAAGATCTTGCTAATTTAGAAATACAGTCATCGGTCGAAGACAAAGATGAAAGTGAACATGTCCAAAAATCCAAAGAGATGGAAAAATGTATCTATGATGATACTGAAGAAAAGGAAGAAGGTTTCAAGTCAGGTAACAAAACCTTACCATTGTGTTTTCCGTCATTCGAACTATTGAAACAAAATTTATGTATCATTTCAAATCAGAAAACATCCAAGCATGACGTTGAAAGAAAAGAAAGCAGTGGTCTTGAAGATAAAAACTCTCTCCCCTTATGTTTTTCTTCCTTTGAATGGTTAAGAGAAAATCACGGGATTTCAGAAAAAATGGGGAGTTCTGACTGTATTCATGGTAGCATTGTTTTACAGAAAAAGGTTGTCATCATTGAATAACACCAACTACACTCACATACAATAAATGATCATTACTTGGAAGGGTATTTTAATTTAGAATTCCAATTTGTGCTTAATCATCACATCAATGAAGAAGTCGATCAATCAATTTTTATCGAAGGTATTTTCCTTTCTCCTAGAACTAATGTAGATGTTCAACAATTTTACCAGCAAGACAAATTATTTCAAGGTTCCCTTTCCTCCCCTGAAAATGATGTAGTGATCCTATTCCTTACCAGCCTAGATATGGATGAAGATTTTGAAATTTCACCTATGGAAGCTCCAAGCAGCGAGGAAACCCTTGTGGAGGGAACTTACTCTTTTATCTCCATCCCTGAAATGAATCATTTTTTTTATATGATTCATGATCCCAAGCCACACTATATGGAAGAGGTTTACAATCAGAATCTACCAATAACAGTGGATTACAATGGATCAATGTCTATACCAGATATGAATATTTTTTCACCAGATGATGTTCTTCAGCCATGGTTTCCTTATAACTCAGGAAATCCATACGACCATACTTCTCAACAACCCTGTTAGTTTTTTAGAAGTCATCAAGTTGAATCGTCTGAAAACAAAAATGCAACAGAAGGAGTAAAACATCATGATTTTTTTACACATATTTTAGAAGATCCATTTTCCATGCTATTGGAGGAAATGAACAATCCAAATGTTTTTAATTTTTTGAGGTTTGGATTTATGAATGAAGTTTTGAATGAATTATCAGTCAACAAAATTTTGAGCAAGCTTGTGCAAAGTGAGCTAACAGTGGATAAAATGCTTGCATGGTTGCATTGAAATTTTGAATTCACTTGATTGGCAGTTCATTTCAGTAGTTAGGGTAGGTAGGCAGGTATGAATAAGCTTTTTGGACAAACATTTTTTAGTTTATATTCCCAGTATTATGTGCAGTTAGTTTCAACAGTATATTCAGTATTTAGTATCCAGTTGAAGAGAAACATGAAAAATTTGGACTCCAACAGACACTGATGATATGGTAAGAGCAGGCTACACACACATGTTTTGGGGCCAACCCAATGGATCAGGCACCGGGTCTACAAATTCTTTTCTACCTCACAGGGAGGATAACATCCCCAGTTGGAGCCTATGTTATCAACCATAACAATTTTTGGACAAGATCCAAGTCTAGGAGATTTAGCAAGAAGTACATCATCGTGGAAGTATTATATTTTGGAGAATTGATAATTTAGAGGACCAGCACATGTTTGGAAGCGTATGGAAAAATATAGCGGAGGCACAAAAAAATGTATAACTCGACAGATCGTCAATTCTGAAATGACCCAGATCAACGGTTGGAGCCCGTATCGGGCGGTGAACTTTCACATGACTTAACCATGTAAAGGAGAACCTAGGAAAACTATTGTGGATTTTAAAAAGGAAGCATGGCACCTCTAGTGATACATCGTGGTGAAAGGTGGTCTACCTAAAACCACTTTTGCAAAAGTCTCGATGTCACATGTTTCAATACGTCAAATCAACCAGTCGTGGGGTGGGTGAGTGTTATCATACTAATCGGTAGGTGTGGACACTAGCTGATCTCCCTAGATCCACCTAGATCTAGAACAAAACAGGATAGGACATGACTCTTTCCCTAAGTTTTGACCATTGAATTGACTAGGAAGAAGGAACAAATAACATACCTTATTATCTCTTCCTAGGGTCTTTGTTGCTCCCGCTTCAGTCTAGTGCTCTTGTGAAGTCAATACCAAGATAACACAAACCAACCAAAGTGAAGATATCACAATATATTCAATAGTCAACCTATGTGTATGATCAAGGAATTACACAATAAAGTGGAAATAAATTTATGGGAAAGGGACATGCCACTGTATCATATTAATGGAAAGTAAAGATTACAACCTAAGCCTTGATGTTGAAAACTTCCTTTCGATGGTTCTTGGCTCTGACACACACATTTTCTCAATCCTTGTATGAAGAAGATCAAATCCTCTTGATAGAGTTTCTAGAGTCTCCAAGCTATTGTTCAATGCTAAGTCCTTCACACAATTCTTTCACCAATTCTCGAATCAATCTTGCTTAACCTTTTCCATGAGAATTCCCTCAATATATAAGAGAGAATGAATTAGTTACTTGGATAAGAATGATCCCAAAATATCAAGGAATCCAGTACTAGGATAACCATTTGAATGCCAACCCATCCTTCTAGAAGATTCCCTTCTAGAAACATTGAGAATTCATATTTTTCCATGCTTTAGGAAGAGTTCTCACCCTAGTAGTTCAACACAGTGTGAGAAGTTCACACCCTGGCTTAAGGCAGCCTGCGAGAATGGGTCATTATCACACCCAAATATACTAGCAGCCTGTGAACCTTCTTCAAAAATGAGTTTTCTGGGAAGAGATGAAAGTAACTTTTATCGGGAGAAAGTTCTTATGAAGACCCTGAGTACACCATCATTAATACATCATCATGAAGACCAAAATCATGGGTAACAGAATGCCCCCCACTGTATGAGGTTGGAACTAGTGACATCGGAAAGACTTTGTAAGCTGCACGTGTGTGTCAGAAACCAGGAGCACACCTAATCGGAAACCTGCGAACAACCAAGCATATGGAGAATATCATATATACCAATTCTGAGGTAGGCATTCCCATACTCAGATCATAGATTGATGACATTATAGACATAGGTCATGTCCACCAATCATACACTGTGGATCCATGCCGTCAAAATATAGCATAGCCACCAGGAATACATTGTGGATCTATGTGAGAAATTTCAATTTAAGAAGACATAGCCACGAGACATACATAGTGGATCTATGTGTCACAAATCATACATACTCCATCGCAACCTGGAGAAGAGAGATGATATCCAGGGTCTTCAAACTCGTCGTTCAAAGTACAAATCTAACCATGTGATTACATGTGTCGAAGTCAAATATGGCATAAACCACTTGATTACTGGTCATTGATGAAACCATTAACAAGTGCGAGGGAAATCACCATTGATGTTAATGACTCCCAAGGTACCCTAGTACAATCCATCGAGTGCAAATAAATGAGTTGAAGTCAAACATCCGATGGAATATTTCGATCAGGGGTCAATGATGTAAACCCACTGTCGAAAGCGAGGAAACCTGCCATTGAGGCATGGAAGCTCCAAGGTACCAAATAATTTCTAAGTCTTGATTTCAGATAATGAGTTGAAGTCGACGGAACAAAACTCATCACAGGAGGGCCTTGATGTATCCCCCATCAATGAAACGAAATGAGTAACAGATTTTGAAGGTGAAACAGAGTATGATGTGAATTGGACTGGATACATGGAAGGCCAACATGGAGAGAATGGATAACTGCGAATGGCCGACTCAATATAGGTTTCAGATGGACTTCTCTTGAACATATGAATGACACGACCAATGATTTGGGACCATTGACTCAAGGATGACACAGGGAATGACCTTGTAGCAAATCGAATTGGATACAAATGGATTTCCCAAACTGGATTCAAATGTAATGAATAGGGGGTGTCATGTTCAAGAGCGACACTTACTGCCAATCAATACAAAGATGAAAAACATATCCCTTTCCCAAATTTTCCCCCACCATTTCTGGCGAGTACCTATTTATTTTTACGCAAGCTTGAGGAGGATAACATATGCTTGTTGATGTAAGCTCCTCCTTTGGACGATTCCCTCGGAGTATGTTTAATGAACCCTAAGAAGGAGTGGTTCGATCCCATATGGGCCTTTCGATGTTTGTTTAACGAGTCCAAAGAAAGAAAACTCGAAGGCTTTTCATGATTATAGAGTCTGGAAAAACACTTAAAAGAGAACTCTCTCAGTTCCTTTTTCGTAAACTAGTCTGGATGAGACCAAAAAAGAGATAAATTATCGCTCACCAGACGCTTGCTTCAAATACTTTATTGAGCGTGAAAATAGCAAGGTCGCTCAGCGATCTTTTCATGTTTAGAGAGTCTGAAAAGAGCTTAAAGAGGACTCCAGGGGGTTTCCTTTTTCGTATAACCTTATTGAGCCTGAAAAAGTGATAAAAGTATTCTCAATCACATTCTCATGTATTTACGAGCGCAAGAACGAACAAATACCACACTCGAGGTTTTATACAACAACCATAAAAAACAATAAAAAACACGTGATGTCAAAGAAAAACATGTCTGTATCCCTGTATTTGACCATCAAAGTTGTTACGCCTGCAAAACGTTCACTCAAAATGACATTAGGGATTAGGGTTTAATAGATAAATAATCATAAAAAACCAAATGACATAGTAAAATTAAATAAAATGAGTAAATTATACTCTTTTTACCACATCACTTTTACCTTTCCACTATTTGAGCTCCAAAAAACCCTTCTTTTACCCTCAGAGTTCGACGTTAGTTTGCGAGAGCTACGATCGTCTATTTAGCGAGCCGTCAATGATAGTAAGGTAGGCTCTTAGTCCTTGACACTTTCATGGTTTAATTTTGCAATTTCATTGGTTAAAATTTTTAAGTTGATTTTTGGAGCCCTACTTGCATGTTGCCATTCTCGCAGGTAGGCTCTACAGGACCTGCGAGAATGAGGCATTCTCACAAGTGAGCTTAAGGTAGCCTGCAAGGTTCTCACATTGTGCACACAAGGAACCTGCGAGAACCGCAAAGATCAAAGATTTTTTTAAAACTTACCCAATGAACAAGAACAAAATCATGAAAAAAGTTGATAATCTTCTTGTTGTGTTCCTTATGCAGATAATTGGCCATCAAAATGGTGCTTGAATGGCGTGAGAGGGAGCACGAAGAAGACAGTGCAATGGCCAAAAATCATCCACCTACTATTGCTGCTTTGAGATATTGTGGCCTCTTGAAGTACTTTCGCATCCCGGGCATGAGGGCCCAAGTCAGGTTGTTAGAGTACGTGGTGCGTATGTGGGACCTTGATCAGTAAGTATTTCATGTGGGGGTCCACACACTGTCCTTAGATATTGAGGACATTTACTTTTTGACTGGATTTTCATGGTGGGGGTACTATGTGAGCCTTAATGGTAGCAGAGGTGGTGGGTTGCAGATGAGTGAGTACTGTCGTTTACACTGTGTTCCTGAGGCTAAGAGAAAGAAAGGAAAAGTATCTATTTGGGGGGTACGAGATTTGACCCTCCATACTATCCTATTCACCATAGCTCGGATGGCTGGGATTTATGATCCTCACATGGCGTTACAGAGTTACTTTCAATATGCTATTGAGTTTACTGAGCCTTGGGTGTTCAACTGGGCAGATGTTGTGCTTTGTAGCATAAAAAGACAATTGACCAAATGCAGATGAGGCGACCTGAAACAATTCGGGTATGGATATTTGTTGGTGTCCTTCTTCCTGGAGAGGGTCCCATTACTGAGGCTGTAGGTTGAGTGGAATATACCGGCTCCCAGGGATCCAAGGATGCTGAGATGGTGTTGGCTCATGTCCCGGCACGTAGAAAGACCGATCATCAAGTATGATGATACTTTCTTTGATTGGCTTCAACCATACTTGTTGATGGTTGATGACTATGCTTATCCTCTGTTGGATTTTCGAGGAGATCCAGACTTAGTACTGCCAGAGGATGATCAGTGGGGGGACCTTGGTAAGAAGTAAACACATTTTTCTTTTTAAATGTTTTTGTGAATTTTTATCATATTAAAATACTTTTGTTATATATGTTCGTCCAAATACTAATACAAAATAATTTTTTGATAACACAGATGTTGGACCTTACCGACCTCCTAGTACTTCTACCATTCAGCGGTGAGAAGAGGTAGCGGCAGCACCACAATATGTTGAGGATTATCAAGTCGTGGAACAGAATCTAGAGGGATTGATTGCAGATATTCTAGACATGACTCTGGAAGAGGTTCCATGACGTGATCAACGTCATACTATAGGAGTATCGGCATCCATGAGTCAACTGCTTCGTAAGGCTGCTCAGGCAGTCGTGTGTTACCGTGAACGTCATCCATGATGTCACTTTGTAGAAGCTATGAGCTTCAGATTTTGATATTTTGGTCTTCGGACAAAATTTTTGTAAAAAACTCTTTTGATCGTTATATATACAGACGACTTCTACCAGTTTACCTTATATTGTGTGAATTTTGATGTGTTTGATTTATAAATGATTCAAATTTTTGTCCAATACATAATTAGACAATGCATCTATTAATGTATTTAGACATCTAGGAATATGTTGATATTCAATGTGATCAAAATAACGTTCCAAGAGGCGAATTCACAAATACACCCGTAACAAAGTAGGACTTCGAATAGCGTAGATATTACTTAACTCTAGTACTACAATCTGTGAATCAAGTCGAACAACCAAATGATGAATTTCGAGTGAGATAACATCAACCAATAATTCAATAACGATGCTATACTCTGTAATGTTGTTGGTCGCATGGCCGAGGCACACACCTCGTAAGGAGACAAGTTCGTTTGTAGGGGTGTAAATTGCCCACACAGTGGAAGCAAGGTTCTGAGTACTATGGCTAGCGCCATCAACAAAGCCAATATAGTGTAGCGAAGACTCCGACATCTAGAAATCAAACACAACATCACATAAGGGAAGAGACCAGATAACGACAAAAGAAAGCTATAGTAACACACAAAACGTATGATACAATACAAATACAAGTACTTGTGCACAGATGATTTCATGCATAGTACTTCTTCAAGTACAACCCATTCCTGGGTTCACTCAAAGGGATACCATTGCAATCTACCAACTCATAAGATCCTTTTTCCAAAACGCGTTGAACGATATAAGGACCTCGCCACATGGGTTCGAATTTCCTAGCTCCTAACATATCTTGATCTTGTTCATAGAGAAGAACAAGATCACCTTTATAGAAAACGTGAGGCTTGACATGCTTGTCATATTGGGTCTTGACACACTTTTTCTAGGCTTCTATGACTAGGGTGGCATCACGTCGAGTTTCGTATAATCGCGTAAGATATAATAGATGTTCTTCTTCAACAGAAGTGTTGGGTAGGAGTTCAACAACTAGTTTTAAAGAGGGTATTTCACATTCGATAGGGAGAATAGCTTCCACACCATAGACTAACTGAAAAGGTGTAAACCCAGTAGCGGACTTGACGGATGTCCGGTATGCCCACAATGCCGAAAACAACATTGTGTGCCAACTTGTTTTAAGAATCCCTATCATTCGTCGAAGCATAGTTATGAGAACTTTGTTGATTTCTTCGACCTGGCCATTGGATTGTGGATAATAGGGCGTTGAGTTATCATGGCGAAGACCCAACTTTTCAGTAAGTTCAGACATCGTAAAATTCCTAAAGTGGCTACCATGATCAGTGACGATAGCTTAGGGAACACCAAAATGAGCTATGACGTGATTAAACAGAAATAATGCTATGGTCTTTCCAGTGTTGTCAAATGTCGGCATCGCCTTAGCCCATTTTGTAAAGTAATCAACGGCCACAATAATGTAACCATGTCCCCTGGCCAAGTGAGGGTGACATGTCATGAAATCGATGCCCCATTTTGGAAAGGGACCAACTGAGACCACAGGATGAAGAGGAGCAGGATGTGACCAAATCTTCTGATTATAGGTCTGGCAGGCATGGCATTTCTGAATGGAAATAATGAAGTCGTTAAACAAAGAAGGACAAAAATACCTAACACGTAAGATATTCTAAGCAGTAGCATACCTAGACATATGAACACCACATGCTCCAGAATGACAATCATTCAGAGCTTTCTTGTCTTCGTCGAACGTTAGACAATGTCGAAAAACAGAGTCAACGATAAAGAGTATCCCCGAGAATAATGTATTGATGAGCTTGATAGCATATGCAATGTCATTCAGTACTGGACAAAGTTGGTCGAAAACTCTGGGTTTGGAGATATATAATGATATCCCCATACCAAAGATCATAAGTGCTAATAAGGAAAAGAGATTCATTGGGTAATGAATCTGCTGCTACATTTTCTGTTGCAGAATGGGGAAAATCGCATATCAACTCAGCAAAAACTAAAGACTTCTTAGACTTGGCACGTTCGAATTCCAAGTCAAACTCCTGGAGTATCACAATCCATTTGGAGTATTTTCCCCCTAGCAATTGACGTGTCAGAATGTGTTGCATAGGATTGCAATGGGAAATCACTGTAGTCTTGCGTGAGAGGATATAGTGCCGGAAGCATTGAACGGTTTGAACTGCAGCCAAGGCCAGTTTCTCGACATGTTGATACTTGATTTCACTCGACGTGAGACTGTGAATCAAGTAGTAAATAACATGTTTGTCGTGAGCATCATCCTCTTGGATGAGAACCATGCCAATGGTGTAATTCGAGGTAGCAAGGTAAAGGAAATAATCGTGACTGTAATCAAGGGGAAGAGAAGCGGAGCTCGTGTTAGAGACAACTTCAAAGATTCAAAATCATTTTTGGCAATGGTAGCCCAGATGAACTCTGAATCCTTTTTCAATAGCCGTGTAAATCCATGAGTTATCTCGACGTAATTTGGGATAAAATGACGAAGAAAGTTTTCTTTCCCCTGCAAACTTTGCAACTGGCGTAGTGTAGAAGGAGGAGGGAGACTAAGGATCACCTCAAACTTCAAAGGATCCACCTAGATCCCTTGATGCAAAATGATAAAACCTAGAAGACGGCTAGATTCCACACAAAAAACGCACTTATGAGGATTTAAACGGATCCGGTAGAACCGACAACGAACGAAAATAACTCGGAGGTGGGTTGGGTGATTGACTCTGTGCATAGAATGAGTGGGTAAATCGTCCAAATAGGGTTGAACGATGTGCTTGATATCATGAAAAGCATAAGACATAGAGTGTTGAAAAGTTGCTCCAACGTTCTTAAGACTGAAAGGAAGTTTCCGATAGGCAAAAGTACCCAAAGGAAAAATAAAAGAATTCTTATGTTGATCCTCGGGAATGATGTTAATTTGATTATAGCCAGAGAAACCATCCATGAGAGAGAAGATTTCACTTCCGGCGCATTCATTGACAATCTGATCGACGAAAGGGGTAGGAAAGTTGTCTTTTGGACAAGCTTTATTGATATCCCTATAATCAACACACACAGGAATTGTACCTTGCTTCTTGTCAATCGTGACAAGATTGGAAACCCAGTCTATGAGAGCCACTAGATAAATAAAGCTGGCTTTCATAAGTTTCTCGACTTCGAGCTTTATAGTAGTCGCTTTACGTGGGTGAACTGGATGAAGGCTTTGCCGGACGGGTTTAGCGTTAGGATATGTCTTAATCTCATGGATCACAATTTCAGGGTCGATACCCGGCATTTCTTCATAACTCCAGGCGAAGATGTCACGAAACTCTTTGAACAGGGACGCACAGGTGACGATTTCGTCAGGGGAACACGAAGCTCCAATATGGACATTTTCAATGATTCCAGGTTTAATGGATATGTCAATGGGAATTGTGGGTGAGATATTGCTTAAGTTCCCTTCAGCAAACACATTGTGTGTAGACTCCGGAACGGTCGAGATGACAACAACGGTCGACGGGGTCAAAATCCATTGGTAGTTCTCAAGAGTGTGTTGCCCCAGAAAGAGGATGGAATGATGATGCCCATTGTCCCAAGGGGTGTCCTCCATGACGGACATGATCATCTCGTCAGTGGGAATAATAACACGAAAAGGATTGGGAGAAAACTCATCAAGAGAAGGGGTAGAAGGTGTTGCCAATTGAATGGCCTGATAGGCGGATTCAATGGGACTTAACGACATTTCATCACCATAACGAAGATGATCTCCAGGGTCTGGGACTATCCAAGGGTTGTGGGACGCAAGAATTTCGTGAGGCAAAGTGGATATCATGTTGATAAAAGAAACAGACGGGCGTGGAACATCAAGTGGTGGAATGGGGAAAGTACCCATTAACAAGGAGTCCTTTAGAAGGCTGACACCGACATTCTCATAACTCGGTGGGGTTTTAGCAATAAATAGTACATTGCTAGTACATGCATCTAAATTGAAGAAGGCGAGTTGGTCAACGGTAACAACCTTTCCTTGATGAGGGAAACGTACTACACAGAAAAGTGTTAACACAACGGTGCACATGGAATCGATCCAGCTGCGTCCAAGCAAAAGATTATAATCAATGGGAGTGTCAAAGACTTCCACTTCAACTTGGACCATTTTACCTTCTAACGTAATGGGCAATGAAGGAAGAACACCATAGGGATTAAAACCAGAGCCATTGAAGTCTTTAAGAGTGTTTTGTAATTCATTCAAGGAAGGAGAACCAATGGCTTTCCAGCAAGCAAAAGACATGACACACGTTGAGGCACCCTCGTCGATAACGGTTCGAAAAATGTTCTTGTCAGAGACAACAACTTAGATCTAGAACGTAAGTTGAGGGGGTAACCTTGGAATGTGATCGTCCAAGCCAAATACTATTAAATTTGTATTTGTCGGATCAATTCCACCGATAGCTTTCAACAGTGCCTTCCGTTGTGCGAGACAAGTTTGAAGGACTTCAAGGGCTGACATCATAGAGGGTGCTTGGGTTAGATCTTCAACAATGTTGTAGTTATGGGTTGCACGAGCTTGAGGATTGAAATCCGATTTTCAAACGATTCCCTTAGGGGGAAGTCACAAAACTGTGTCGAGGCTCAATCGTTCGAGATGAAGAGGACCGTTTGTAGGTGGAGTTGTGAGAGAGGGTTGTACCAAGTAAGGGGGTAAATCATCAACCTTCTCCTTAGAGGGAGAATAATCTTTGGCTCGAGTAGTGAGCGCAACGTTTTTCTTCTTAGAATCACCAGTACACATCAAAACATAGGAGGTGGTAGAAGATGAGGGTTAGTCATGGATGACCAACTGAGCCTGTTGTTGAGATGGGAAGGGTTGGGACAAGACAGCCGGTGTAGGTGGTTTCGGGGCTCCCTGAAGGAACTTAGTGACCTCGACACATTGTGGACAATCCTTCGTGTAGTGATCATCACCTCAGATAAGGCAAGGGTATCATGGTTTGCGCTTATCTCGATCATCAACAGGGGTAGTTTTCGTTTGTTCTGCTTGAGAATTAATTTTTCCCTCCTTATTCTTACCTCTCCCTTTTTTAGATTTGTTCTTACCAGTTGGGGTAGATTGAACGACATTTACCTCAGAAGTCTTGTCGATGGGAGTGGTAGGAGACATAGCATTTTGAACATTAGAAGAAGCAGATTTAGGGTTTGTGCTTGAAGTGGAATGGGATTGGGCTTGGGAAGTACCAATCACACCATCAACCGCATGCGAGGCAGCTGAAGTAGTTGAAGTGCTGGAAGCATTAGGACGAGGTAATTTAGGTAGTAAATCGTAAAGGGTTCCCATTTATGAATAAGCGAGGTCAAGATATTGAGCACAACTTATAGCCTGCTCTTCCATGACTACGCCACCCATGGCAATGTCCTTACCGATTTTGTTCACAAATGATTTTGTAAACCATTCTGCCAGTAATTGATCAGGGAGCTCAAGTTTAATGAGACGCCATCTCCTTCGCCACTCATGGATGTGATTAGAGATATGAGTGCCTTTAGTCTGTTTGAAGGAATTTAAAATCTTGGTTCCGGTGTCATAACGGATTGGTAACTGGTAATGTGTAAGGAAATCCATAGCTAGGGTGTTAAAATCAGAGAAGAAACCTCGTGGCAATTCAATATACCACTTCGCAGCAGAACCGATAAGGGTTTGTTGAAAAAGATGTAAACAAATAGAGTCATCCATCAACGAGTTGGATGAACACCATAGGTGAAAAGTCATAACGTGATTATTTGGGTCCTCTCCCACTTTGCCGTTGAATTTAGGAATGTCCGATGGAAGCTTGGCTGGTATAACAGGCCATTGGGGAGAGTGACAAATAGGATCATTTAAAATCCTTGACAAATACGGAAGATCCAAAGTGGCGAGAAAGGGTAACTGTCGATTCACCTGCAGGTACTGGTGGCTTTGGGGCAGAAGCCTTGTCGGCAAACCACTAGGACCATAAGCAGTCTGCATATAATGTGAAGATCTAGGCATATTCGGTGGTGGTTGGACATGATAGTAGCTCATATGATTATACCTTGGAACATGGGCTTGAGTTTGAGCATTCGTCCCCCAAATGGGATTAAACGAACCTGGATATGGTTGGCCCATGCTAGGGGGTGTTACAGACACAGTTGGAAACTGCTGCCCTCCATTCGATTGAGAAGGATTTTGTATCAACTGATTCCAATACTGGGCCAAGGATGGAGGTATGTTTTGACCATAAGGTGGAGTTGGTCGTCCCATCGAAGGTGGTGTTCCAATTGGGTTTTTCCAACTGAGAGGGGGTTGAGTTATACTACCTTGATGAGATTGTCCACTAACCGGAAACTGATAAGTTGGAGTGAATGACGGAATAACACCACTAGGATTAGGATTTCCAGTAGAGGATGAATAAGTTCCTCCAAAAGGAAATTGAGGGTGTGTTGGGACAAAAATGGGAAGAAAGTGCCCAGAAGAAGAAGGACCACTGGGAGAGTCAGATGGAGTTTGTGCAGGAGTAGGAATGGAAGCACTCAACGCACGGTATCCAGGTGGTAGTGTTGGAGTGACATTGGGCATTCACGGTGTGTTGATAGGAGCAAGACTAACCATAGTGAACCCGGTTGGAACACTCGAAGTAGTTGTCAGATGGGTCATTTTGGCAGGGACGGTAAAGTGATAAGCGGTAGTCACCGGTACTGTCTCTGTACTAGAGATTTCAAAAATCATAGGCGGATTGATTTCAGAAATGACAGGTGAACCTAGATCAAAAAGGTCCCGTCGAAAAATGCCCATAGACCAAAAAGGATCTTGGTCTCCAGGTCCAGACGGAGATCTGGAATAAACAACAATTAAGTCTCCGGAAGAGTTTTCTTACATAAAACATCTCTCAGAATGAGGGTGAAGTCGAAATTCCTCTCGAGTATTTGTAATGCGAAAATGTTCTAGAGAGTCTGTGTGTTCCACTTGTGGTGTGGTGATGACTGGGACTTCACTCTGCCGAGGAGAGCCTCCAGGTGTGCTTGTGGGAAAGGGTTGAGAACCTTCCAGATGCTCTAGAGATAAAACCTGCATTCTACATGAATGACATGGAGGAGCTATTGTAAATGAGCAACAAACTTCACAAATAAAATCCTATGGTCAACTTCGAGAAACAAACAACACGCGCTAGTAAACAAAATCTAGGAAGCAACACCAAACAAATAAGACTGTCTAATTTTGAAGCCACTAGTTGGTGATGAAATCCAACGTCGCAACAACAAGATGAGAAGGGGCGGGG
>SNQJ01S0051415.1:0-39115 GCA_010110895.2 Picea sitchensis | reverse complement strand
ATTTAAGGAAAAAATGTGGTGTGATAAAGAGTTAGAGGAAAAAATAAAATTAAGGTATTATAAAGATGTAATCAACCCTAATCTAGAAGATCAAAATTATCTATCTATTTTGCCAAGTATAAAGAAAAAAATAAGCATTGCTAAGATAAGAACAAATTCTCACGAGCTCCATAGTGAAACTAGGCGTTGGTCAATTCCTAAAACGCCATGGGATGAAAGAGTGTGTCACCTTTGTGACACTAAGAAGGTTGAATATGAAAAACACTTTCTCTTAGATTGTCTAGCCTATACCCATATTAGATCTCATTTTCAAAATATTGATCACACTACCAACCTTCCTAACCTCTTAACTCAACAAAAGTATGGTGATCTTTGAAAGCTTCTCTTAATGCTTTTCGAGCATAGAAACAAAATTCTAAAGAATCACAAGTAATCACTTACCATCTTAAGGTCTGATAGACCAATTAGGTCTTAGTAGACGTTAATCATCATCATCATCATCATCATATATCAATTGAAAGAAGAAAATAGTTGTAAAAGCAATTTGTCTCTTCCTGTTTTTTTAGAAATAGATGGTCATCCTATTGTTTTTATTTAAACTGATTTTTAGAAATAGATGGCCATCCTATTTTTTTTTTTTTTTAACTATAATAATTTTATTGTTTTTTTTAAACTATAATAATTTTAGATTAGTGTGAATAGATGATCATCCGTTTTTTTTAAAACTATAATAATCTTATTTTGTTTTAACTATAATAATTTTACATTACTACTTTAGAATTCCACTATGGTGGTAAGCCTAAAACTTTGAAAAAACAAAGGGATTTCTTATAGATAAATAATGTATACATATTTCAAAAAATATATGGAACATAGAAAAAAAAAATTAACATTTCAAATTTTTAAGTTTTTTAAGTCTTAGATTATTGGTCAAAGCATTGTAGGTGACTTTTGTTGGGTTTTTAAACCAATGTATAATTTCCCAAATTCATTGAGAAAAACATCAACAAACATTTTTAGCTACTTTATTTTCTAAATATTTTTGGAGTGGCTAAGGCTACAAAACATACATTATACAAAGGATAATAATCAAGACCTTTAAATTTAAACTTAAAATACAAAGGTTGAATCATCCAAGAAATTTCAACATTTTGTAATTAGAAAAATATGTTTAGAAAATAACTCTCCAAAAATGTTATATTCCAAAAAGTACTTGAACCATTTTCAAATTGATTTCATCTTATAGATTTTATTTATTTATTTTTTAATATATTAAGGTATACTTGATAAAACCTTATCTCTTCCTCATCATTAATGTAACATTAATGATCTTGTGTCATTCTCTCCACTAAAGGATTCTACAAATACAATAAAAGAGGACTAAACTCCTCTTGATAATACTTTCCAAGTGGAGACTTTGTTTATTTAGTATGTGCATTATATGGATAAAATATAATTTTCATTAAACTAATATAATATTAGAATGAACAATTAAATGTTATAGTACTATCATATTATGATATTATCCAAAATAAGAGACATACTTAGAAATAATGTCATTTGGAAGAAGTGGATTATGTAAAATTGGAACAATTTTCAAGAGGGTTGTGATCTAGTGGTGAACTTTGACCTTTTTTTTTTTTGCATGAAGGACATGTTTGAATGCCTTAGTTATTTAAAGTAGTTAATAGACAATGAACATCAAAGAGAACTCATTGCTTCCAATCAATAAATGGTAGTGAGGTATTTGAGGAAAAATGTGATGTAGAACATGGGTTCTAATATCATGATGGATATTATCAATCAAGCCATAGTCTCTTTTATTGGTAGTAAGCTTGGTAGTAAGCCCTCATTTGAGATAAATCCATTCCTACAATGCAGTTGGAGCCTTAGTATTATTAAAAATTCAAAAGTATAAAAACAAATTGAATTTCCAAGAAGCTATATGCACAATGTGTATCTTCCTCTACCATAGGAATTTGGAGGATGAAAAATTGTATAACATGATGACATGATAGTGTTCTTTATTCAAGACACCTCACAACCTCATAATAATATCATTAGAATTTGGAGGATGAAGAATTGTATAACATTGGAATATTCATTGGAATTTACTTGATGAAGTATTGTTTAACAATGGAATTTGATGGATGAAATAATTGTTTGATGAAAATTTGTTTAAATAAAAGTGTTCAAATTTCTTTGATTAATCTTGCATGTTGATTAGATTTAGTTGTCAATTCTATCAATAAAAAAGAATTGTAATTTTAAATATTTAAACAAAACTTAAAATCAATTTAAAATTACTATTTACAATTACTAAAATTATAATTTTACATAAATGATTTAAATAAATTTAAAATTACAATTTACAATTGTTGAAATTATAATTTTACATAATCCATTTAAAACAATTTAAAATTATAATTTACAATGATTAAAATTAAAATTTAAATGTTATTTATCTCACACTTTCAACTTCCATATAAATTGAAAACAAATATTCCACATAAATTGAAAACAAATAAACGACCACGAGTATCTATATACAACTTGTAATGCCATACATACATTAATGTACATATTATTATTGTGAGATACATATTATTAGTGTCTCACATACAGTCTGAAATACATATTATTTGATATATACATGTACATATTATTATTGTGAGATACACATTATTAGTGTCTCACATACAGTCTGAAATACTTATTATGTGATATATACCCTACAATTGTTGAAATTATAATTTTTACATAATCCATTTAAAAACAATTTAAAATTATAATTTTACAATGATTAAAAATTAAAATTTAAATGTTATTTATCTCACACTTTCAACTTCCACATAAATTGAAAACAAATATTCCACATAAATTGAAAACAAATAAATGACCACTAATATCTATATACAACTTGTAATGCCATACATACATTAATGTACATATTATTATTGTGAGATACACATTATTAGTGTCTCACATACAGTTTGAAATACATATTATTTGATATATACATGTACATATTATTATTGTGAGATACATATTATTAGTGTCCTCACATAAAATACCAAATTACCTTATTAAGTGTGATATATACTCATCATTTTCACACTTTGATTTAATATTATTTTAAGGATGACTTTCTTGATTGATTGCTCTTATTTTTATATTTGCAACTTTAAGTAGTTTTGAATTTACAGTTTTTACAACTAATTTTTAATACACACACACACACACAATACACACACACACACACACACACACACACACACACACACACACACACACACACACACACACACACACACACACACACAATAATAATAACTCATAATCATCATCATCATCATCATCAATCATCATCATCATCATCATCATTCATTTTAAGGTCATGTATGGGCTTCACCACACCAAATTATGTATGAGATGCCTTGTTTGTGGGAACCGGTAAAGTCTACTAAGGTATACATACCCACCCTTTATATAAATCAAATTATTCTTAGTTTACTTTTTAAATATTAACATAAATTATCTTACTTTACTTTTTAAATATTAACATAATAAAAATACTAACACAATTATATTAGTAAAATAGTTGATATTAGGGGATAGGATCTATTGTTTTGTTGTTTTGCTGACTTTAGGAAAATATTTTGACATGGTTCTAGGAAAAACCTTTTGAATAGATTGGAAGAGATAAAAATGCCTCAACTCGAGAGGCATTTTTATATCTTCCAACCTATCCCAAAGGTTGTATGAGAACATTATTGCTAAGTTTAAAAAAACTGAGGTTGGAGAAAGAGATTAACTGCATTATCAGAGTCAAACAAGGTTGTCTGTCCTACCCTTTTGGCATATACATTGATAAGTTAGAAGAATGTTTGAAAAAAAGTTAGCTCTGCCCTACTCTCACCGTGGTATATATAGTCAACAATCTTCTTCTTTTTATGCCGATGATATCGTTATTATGGAAATGATTCCCCATGATCTTGAAAACTAACCAAGAATCAAGGATTTTTTTCACCAATATGGGTATGGATCATATCACTGATAAGACTAAGGTTATGATTATTAAAATCAAATAAGATCCCTTATGATAGCTGGTATATAACAACAACAACTTGGAGGAAGTAACTTCATACAAATATCTTGAATTGATATTCACCACAAACTCAATTGGAATTATAGCATTGAGAAAAGATTGGGGATGGAAAGCTTATTATGGGCTTGAAAAACAATTGTAAATCTATTGATATTTGGAGTTGGGATAAGAAGAACCTCTTCGCAGACTCTTACACTTGTTATTATTTATGGATGTGAATTGGCCTAGTGATTCTCTTGAACTCGAGAAAGATAGAAAATACAAAAGAATTTTTATGCAACCTATAATCTCAAAAATTAAAGGAAATACACACTATCACATCCTCCTCTTAGAAAAAAACTCCATAGTGAAACTGGGGTTTGGTCAATTCTTAAAACGCCATGTGATGAAAGAGTGTGTCACCTTTAGACACTAAGAAGGATGAAGATGAAAAGCACTTCTCTTAGATTGTCCACTTATTCCATATATTAGATTCATTTTCAAAATATTGGATCACACTACCAACCTTCCTAACCTCTTAACTCAACAAAGTATGGTGATCTTTGAAAGATTATCTTAATGTTTTCGGTTAATGTAAACAAAATCTTAAATAATCACAAGTAATCACTTTACCCTCTTAAGATACTATAGACCAATTAGGTCATTGTAGTGGGATCGCTAATCATCATCATCATTAGTTTGGAAATGGAATCAATCTAGATATATCAACCACTACTTTATTAATGTAGTTATATTAATTTTACTTTATTGAAAATTAATTCAGAATTTTCAATTTTACTAAAATTTAATAAATTTATAGAAATTTGAACCCTTAAATTTAGTATTATCTTTTAATATAATTTAAATATACATACTCTTTTCATAGCTTTTCTGAAATATACATTAAATTTATCTAAAAACAAAAAATCTACGAAACTTAACCAATTTATTCAAATTTATTTTCCAAGACTTTGTGACTTCACCTTTTAGTTAAAAATTCAATGAGTATATAGAACTTTGAACTAAGAATTTAGTAAATTTTTATTTTCAAAACCCTTAACACATTTATCAAGTTGCTCATGGCGTTTATTTTTTGTAGTGTGGTTATTGCTTGGAGTTTGGGGGTTAATTTTTTGTAGTGTGGTTCCAAATTTCTCTCATAGTTATAAAACAAATTGATTTTTTCATGATTTTACTAATTATTTTTATGATTTTATTAATTCTTGGCCATTCTAAATTTTTTATTTTAAAATTTCAATTTTTTCTCAAATTCAATGAATCTATCAAAACTTTAATATAAGAATTTAGTGAAATTTTACTTTTCAAACATATAATCATTTCATGGAATTTTTTTAATTTCATATATGTATATATATAATGCAATGATAAACACTTTGACCTTATTATTTTCTAAACCTAAAATTCATGTAAAATGCAATGAATCTATGAGATGTTTGACTTTAAAATTTTATGCACCTTATTAACTAGTTCACTTTCATGGCTTTCTGTAATTTTGTATCCAGGTACCTTATTAACTAGTTTATTTTCATGGCTTTCTTTTATTTTGTGTCGAGTGGATTATGAGGCTAATGGCCATGGATCTCATAAGTGATTCTACCTTCCTATACAAGGAAGATTACCAATGGCCATAGTATTATATTGTTATCAATTTAGATGTGATAACTTTATTGTTAGACAAAAGTATATTCTTTCATAATTATTAAAATGAGTTATTTATGTGAAATTTTTATATTTTAAAAAAACATTTTTAAATTAAAAAATAGTGAAAAAAGTATTTTAAATATAATAATCCTAATCCTAAATACAAAAAAGTGGAAAAACCAAGTTGTTAAAATAGTGACAACCCTAATCCTAAGGCCAAAATAATGAAGAAAAAACCCTATTGCCAAAACATTGTCCCAAAGCATATAACAAACTTGGCCTCCTCAAGAATTATTTGTGACTCCAAACAACACATCTATATAAAAAAACTTCTTTGGAACTATTTGAACCAAAACACATCGATCCCATCCATGCACAATTAAAAACCCACCAACGCTCCACATGAATCCCATACACAATTAAATATATAGAAATACATTTGATTTTTTCAACTTCTTAAAATGGGCTCACCTTGTATCAACCAAAACATGGTGGATCAACTTTGACACACACACTTTTCCTTGACTTATATCCTATATCAACCATGACTTCTTGGATATACACTGAGCCCTACATGATATATTGTAAAAAATGTCTCCACATGAATCCCTTACACAATTAATAATTTGGGGATCCATTTTATCTTTGCATGAATCCTCTTTTGTTCATGTCGAAGATTATATCAACTCCTCATGCACATTTTCTCGGTGCATATCAAGAAGTTGTGCTGGACTTATATTTAAGTTGTGTTGGACCTATATTTTTACAAGAAATTGTGCTCAACATATATCAAGAAGTTGTGCTTTGCATATAGTTTTACAAGAAGTTGTGCTCAACATATATCAATAGGAACACATGAATCCTAGCATGTAGTTAAAAATTCATTGCTATCCACGATGCTCTTCACCTAGTAAGGAGATGGCCACCTGGTAAGGAATGGTACTCCACAAAGCTCCACCTCATAAGAAAACAACTTTCCATTCACCCCAGGAACATCTTGTAAATAAGGGGAAGTGGACTATGCTCTACTCACCCATCAACAATGAAAAACCTAAATCTAAAGTGAACATTAATAACAAGATCCCAAGTGGACATTAATAACAAGATACCTAATTATTATGCTAATCATCTTAATAACATATTTGGAATGATGAATGGGACATCTTTTTTTCATGAAAGGAAGTTAATGCTTGAAATCACAACCTTCAATTTATTATTGTGAGGACTAAAAATATTCTAATCATATGAAATGTAATGTCCCTTTCCAAATAGGGAGCTCCATACATGAGGCTTAATGGTCTAAACCGCTCCATTAGACTATATAGCCGTAAATAAAAGAGGGTAAATGGTTACTAGAGTTCACTTTACCACATGTTATATCTTGAAAGTGACATTGAGCTAAAAGGGTTAACGACTTCTAAGTCATTATGAGCTAAAAATAGAAGTCAACAGGAATTAGGGTTTCAGCAGTGAAACCCTAATTCACTGCTGAAACAACGAATTAGGGTTTCAACATGATTTAGGTTTGGAAAAGCTATAAGGAAGGGTCATGACTCCATTCATCATTATGCATTATGACTTGTCATTGAGGAGAAGAGACATATCTCAGGAGAGATAGTTCAATATATTCTAGGAGGAAGACCGCTGATGATTTTCGTGTTGAAAGACACCTTTAGTCACCGGGAAGATCATCCGTGTCTTCCATCATTCTTCATTGATTCCGAAATGTTCCATATTCCGTGCATTATCTTTTAGTTGCTTATTTGTATTCCAGCCTAGATCCTTTGTCTTTGATCTAGTCGAAAGGTTGTTATTTTATTCAGCCCAGCCGCTTATTTTGTATTCCGGATAAGATCCTTTATCCGTTGATCTAGTCGAGTATTGTCATGACGAAGGTATCTCGATCACTTCTTGATAAATGCACAGAGATATCATAATACAAAAATTTTTGAAGTCCTTTTGTCGTGGTTTATTATTTGTATGATCATTTATGTAGTGTACCAATTGCCTGGATACCAATTTGTAGTGTACCTTTTAAAGAACCAAGAGTTTTAACGCTTCTTGTAATTATTTGTACACTCTTTTAATAATAAACACAAACCAATATAACCCCATGCATTTAAGCACAATTAAACACATTTAAATACAGAGTGAAACATATCTCGTTAATGCTATAATCATACATTCCATAGCATTTAACAATGATTCATTTACACAAAATAAACATGATACATAAGCAACCAATCACGCATAACATGATCAAAGCATAATTCAAATACTTATCTTTAACAACTGTAGAAAACACCAACCAAGTGGTGCTTCCACTTAACTCCTCCCAAAATTTTAGACTACACTGCTCATCACCAGCAGTAGGTCACCGAGCCGGGACCGAAAAGCCCACCTTCAAGGCAAGGCAACTCTAGGCTAGGCCGATTATTGTGGAAGACATCACATAAATATCTAGAAGGATTCTTCCCAAAGATGCCATCTTACCCACTACTACCAGACTCTCAATCCTCATTACATGCTCGCTCACCGAGTATACACCTTCACACGCGACAGCCCATCTGGCATAACTCCTCTTCGGGTCTCGGGACAATGTGTCGGATCGTGAAGTCTCAGAGCTCGTATTGCAGGCTGACACTTTCCGAAGAAAAATACTTTCCCACGAACTCTTTCACTCGAAAGAGTTGTCCGCAGCTCGATAACCTCCCTCTTTCAAAATTACAATCACCTCCTCACCCGAGAGAGGTTACACCCAAGAACGTAGTTCACATCACAAGAAGCCACGCTGCTAGCCCAACATCAGAGGCCACAACATCCAACTCTGGAACAAAACACGGGGTTCCCAAATAGGCTCAACAATCACTAAATAGACTCATGGTTTCGGTTCTCGGGTTTTCACAAGGTGTACGAGATTCCACTCACAAAGCTTGATGGTTCGTAATGTAATGTAACGGCTATCTTTAGAACTTATTACGTGCCTTTTCTCCGTTCTGAGGATGAAACAACTTTCCGAACAAACACAAACTTTTTCCCAAAGTCTACATATGCTTCCGGTTCAAGGGGTGTACGGCTCAGAAGATGCACGAGGATATCTCTGCAAAGGTTCGACCCATTCACGCCGTGACAAATTCCTTGGCCGACCGAGGAGGAACCTACGCAGCAGCTGACGGAAATGGGAGTGGAACCCCCAACACAACTTGCTTCTCTGGCCGCTTAACTCCATGCGGCCACGGGTTGATACTTGTCACCCATGAAGCTCGCTCCTTCACATTGGAATCACCTGTCCTTTCAAAAGAACTTAGGTTAAAATAATATGTAATATGGCTCTTTTGGAAATAATATTAAAATATTATTCCGTGCCTTAAGCCCCCTAGGCTTAGCCCCTCAGGTTCAACACCCACTCTTTTTCCCACCTTCCAGCCCTTAATCCCTTGCTCACTCTGTGGACGCTCAGCCCCCATCACTCTTTCATCGTGGTCGGTTCTCGCACCTTTGGCGCTTTTTATATTTTATTGAAGTACGTATACATACAAATGTTAAAATCCGTGCCCGCGGGTCTTTCTACCTTGTACTCTCTGGCCTATCCAATAAGCCTACCGTTTATACAAACTTGGCTCACCAGCCTAACACATATTTACACCCTTCTGATCATGGTTTACATCGGGGCTTGGTCTTGGGGACACTACAATCCTCCCCCCCTTATTTATGTAACGGCCTCCGCAGTAACTTATAATCGCTCTCCGCAAGCCTTTCAAAATCTTCAAAAGGTGCGGGTACTCTACCCAAGATATCATCTCACGATGTTCTATGTCAGTCCTCAGGACCGCATTTAGGTCCACCGACCTTTACAAGATCTACAAACCACCACTTTCACCAAAAACATGGTCAAATTCACTTTGAATTCTCTATGGGTCTCGCTACTATCACCGTAACTTTTCTACCTGTCCTCGGCAGCTTACTTGATGGACACTTGTCACCATGAAGCTCGTTTCTTCACATTTGGAAGTCACTCGACCTTCCAAAGAACTTAGGTAAAAATAATGTGCATTATTGGCTCTTTTGGAAATATTAAAATATTATTCCGTGCCTAAGCCCCCTAGGCTTAGAATCTCCTAGGTTCAACACCCAACCCTTTTTCCCACCTTTTAGCCCCTAATCCCTTGGTTCACTGGTGGATGCTCACTTCATCACTCTTTCATCTTGGTCGTACCAAGACTCTACTGTTTTATATTTTATTAGCGTCGCGACACATACATATACAAAATCCAGGCCCGTGGCTTTCTACCCTTAGGCTCTCTGGCTTAATCAAATACATAAGCCTACCGGGTTTATACAAAACTTGGCTCACCACTTATAACACATATTTTCATAATCTCTCTCAGAGCATGGTTTACATCGGGACTCGGCCTTGGGGACACTAAACTCCCCCTTATTTTGCACCGCCCTCAATGCAACTTACAATCGCCTCGCAAGCCTTTCAAAATCTTCGTAAGAAAAGGCACTCTACCCAAGATAACATCTCAAGATGCTCCCCATGTTATGCCTCAAGGACTGGTATCACTTCAGTCCATTCGACCTTTACAAGCTCTATAGCTCGATTCCGAGCTGTTTTCTTTTCCTCCTGCCCAATATGCACACAAGATGCACTTGCAGACACCTTATGGTTCCACCTCAATCACATTCCAATCGAGCAACATGATTAGCATCGTGTACATATTTCTAAGAAGTGAAACATGAAACATTATGTACAGTCATAGATAAAGGTAATGCAAGCATGTATGCAATCGCCCAACTTTCCAGATCTCACCGGTCTACAAATCTTATACGCTAACTTACAAGAACTTCCCACTTCGTGGAACTCCCTAGCTTCACTTCTCAGAAAACATGGTCACCCACTCCTTTGAATTTCTCTATGGCTCCGCATTATCAACAAGAACTTTTCCTCACTGCCTTGGCAACAAATTATGTTTGATTTGGATCATTTGATCTTCCATCCTTGAGTAGTTCAGTTCAACAATCATTCACACCGGATTATCCCACCAATCGGAGTGTTGCACTTTCTCACCATACGCTGCTTCCAAATGGGCTCATCTTTCGAGATGCATGGTAAATCTTATTATTATTGTAGGCTTATCTTCTACCAAATGCGTGTAGTCCTCCCACTCCTTGATGGTTCTTTAAAAGGTACACACTACAAATTGGTATCAGATTGTCTAATAATTGTTCCAGATGGGCCGTATAGAGAGGTCTTCCGGACCGGCCGAAGAGAAATTGGGCCTAGAAGCGACCAATTTCAGATGTTGGCTTGTTCCAGTGCGTCAAGTAGTAGCTTGACCACGTTTATAAGCTCAAAAGGTTTAGCGGCCGAACATGAATCGTATGTTCCATTTACCGCCAGAAGACGTGTTTACAATCGATGGTGAACCGCCGGATCTGTTCGAAGCGAGTTGGGCCAACCTCGCAACCTCCGTGATCCGGAGAACGTGCACTAGATTCAAAACTTTTGAATGATGCACATGAGTTAAACTTGGGAAGATCGTGAGTCATGAGATCCCTCTGGGATTAACCGTCAACCGTCCAAGCGACGTAAGCTGCACAAGACTTGTCCTCATCGGTAGAGGAGAAGTCCCAAAGAAGCGCCGGGATATTCGAACTCAGGAGAAACGAGACCCTGTGATTCTAAATCCGAGGATAGATCATAGTCAGAATTCCGAGGACACGTGGTCAATCCTAGGAGAGATTCGAACCGTAGAATCGGAGTTCTCGAGTACATAGAGATCTCATCACACGGAATTGTGATCCGCGATTTCGCGACAAAATCTGGACCGCTCATTTAGTGGACACGCCGCAGAGATCTGCGCCATCGTGAAAGTCCCGACAAGGAGTAAATCCATCTGTGATTGAGGTTCATCGGTGAAAGTCCCGATAGAAAAGTCATTCAGCGAAAATCAGGATTTGAGAAATAGGGAATCGGGAAATCAGAGATTCCGGAGGTGCTGTTTCAAGGCGATGGGAAATTCACGATACACTCCATTTTCCTCGATAAGGTTTAGTGCTGCAATACACCGACCGCCGAGGACAGAAGCATCTATAGCAACATGAGAAAGGATTGTTGATAAGTCAACGACCGGGACCCATCGATCCTGTGGAGCGCGCTTGATGTTGAAATCGCCAAACCCCGGCGAGTGGTTCGATTAAGGTCATTATAGTGTGGTTGTAGGAGGATTCAGCCCGAGGGCTAGCACGAACAATGCATTCCATCGAATTCGCAGGGGATTCCGCTGTCAATCGTTTTGGTGCATTCATATTTGTGAAACCCCAACCCCGATAAGGGATAAGGTCTGGTCGCGAGACAATGGTCACATTGGCTAGGGCTTGAAGGATAAGGCATATCGGAGAATCGGGGATTGCAAATGCATGCACCTATTGACAGCGCAAGGGACGAAACCCCGATAGGAGTAGACACGAGAGGGAAATATTGCTATCTCAAGATGGTCATATGAGTCGGGGGCTAGGCTCAGGAGGGCTAGCACTTAAAAAGGGTCATCGAAGATCGAACCGAGAGGATAGTAAACCTCAAAATCATAAGTCATAAACCCCGAAAACAGGAAATCCCAAAATAACTGAATTGAAGTTTTGGACACCCGAAAACACAGAGCCATACAAAACTCAAAAAACTTGTGAAGCCGAATTAACCTTTCGTTTTTGTTCGTGTTAATTATGAATGTTGCGGATCATTCATAAAGTTTAATGGCCTCGACAATTTTGAATTGGATTGTAGAGTGTGTGTTCCGAATACAAAAGAGGCCAAAACTCCAAACAATCAACACCAAGTATGGAGAGGGGAAGAATGCCAATTATCCCTAAATGGAAGATGAACAAGAAGGAAAGGATGTTAACCAAGGAGTCGAGGGATCGGACTCTAATGGGCATGGAAAAGAGATGGATAAGGGAAGGACATATGATGAAAATCATTTAAGGGTTACAAAGAGAGGCTAAGGAATCCGCCGAGCTGATAGCGTAAAAGCTCATGAAAGTCGTAGAGATCTAAGGGAAATTAAACTTAAGATTCATGCATAGTTTGGAAAGAATAGAGAAGAAAACTTGAGAAAGGAAGAAATCATACTCCATGAGAGTCGAAGAACTCGTGGGAGAAGAAGGAGATCGAGGAGTGGCAGCCGACATCACGGTCGCTCCCAAAAAACTTTTGCAAGTAGACACACAGCATTTCAAGTCCATCACCTACCATAAAACATCAAAAATTTGGAAGGAGGAATTGAAAGGAGAAATGAATAAAATTAAACCTCCAACATTTGATGGGGAGCATAAGAAGGAGGAAGATGCTACATTACGGTTTCTTACATGAAGAAATATTTCAGCCGCAGAATTATTCCGGCCATGCAAGAGGGGAAGAATTGTAATACCACCAAAAGGAAAACGCCCATGTGGTGGGATCATGCAACACATCGAGAGAAAGAGGTCACGTGGAAGGAGTTTTACAAGTATTTCGAGAAGAAATACTTGACTAAAAAGATACTATATAGAAAGATTAGCTGAGTTCTTTGAAATCAAATTGGGAAATATGACCATCGATCAGTATGAACAAAGTTTTCTAGAACAATCAAGTATGTTCTATCTATCAAGGATGAGACCGTTAATATTCAGAGGTATCTGAGTGGATCGCCACCTTCCATGGGTGACAAGATTCAATACTATTGATCCTCTAAGACCATGGAAGAAACCATAAGAAGGGCAAATGCCTATATGAATAGCAAGGGAAAAGCCTACCTTTCAAGGCTTGGGATGACCAGAAGAGGTTTAAGAGAACAAAGGCGAAGGGGAAGCGTTTCTTCCTTTTCTCGTAAAACAGCCCCAGACGCCATCTTTTAAAGAACCCAAGAAAGTTTAAAGGAGTGAACAGATGCCAAGGCTCAAATTCATGGAGTGTTGGGCTGTAAAGGGAATCATAGGCGTTCTAGATCCATTTCTACGTAAAGGACAAGGCAAGAATCGCTCATACCGTTTCAAATAAGCCGAAATGCGGAGGATATGGGCGCCAGAATGCTTCTATAGGATCTGCCGCAGCCCTCGACAATAAGCAGCGTAATTTCAATCAATATTACGATTGAAGTGGAAGGTATGATCAACAACCAACCACTTGTTATTTAATTGATTCAGAGATAGCCATAGTTATGTAGACCCTAGGGTGGTGGAAAGTTTGCATCTAACGAGGAGAAAAACATGAGAAGTCTTGGTTAGTGCAAGTAGCCACAGGTGGACCAAGAGGATGGTCAATGAATTGGTTAAACTCGCTCGCTGGACATGAGGAATGAGCACTGCTGAATTGAATATTCTCACTTTTGGGTTCATATGATTGCTTAATTGGGATGGACCGTTGACCAACACCATGCCCTTCGGATTGCCGAAACAAGAGATTTACATGCCTGAACGAAGAAGGAAATCGGGTAACAATCCAAGGAATTCTTATCGTATCGCCGAGAAGTCTCAGCCATGCAACCGAAGAAATGTTACCGGAAAAGGATGTCAATTATTTGCAGCCCCTGTCAATTATTCCATGATTCGGTCTCAACGAAGACCACGTGGCGCTTCAAAGAATTCGAAGACGGTTTCAGGAGGTGCCTGAATACCTAAAGAGGAATTTTTTATAAATTTGATGCTTGGAACAATTCCAGTTTCGAAATCTCTTTATAGGATGAGCACACCAGAGACGAAAGAGTTGCAACTGCAGCTCAAATAGATACTAAAGAAAGGTTACATACGCCCAAGTGTTTCAACTTGGGGAGCACCAACATTTTTTGTGAAGAAGAAAGATGGACGAGGTTGTGCACCGACTTTCGGTCAGCTGAATAAAGTCAACACAAGAACAAATATCCTCGCCAAGGATTGATGACCTCTTTTGATCAATTGAAGGATGCTAAAGTATTTTTCGGTAATAGATCTTCTCTCGGACGATATCATCAATCGAGGATAAAAGATGAAGACATCAGCAAAACCGCCTTAGAACAAGGTACGGTCATCATGAGTTCACAGTGGTGCCGCTTGGACTGTCCAACGTTTCATCGGCCTTCATGTGCTTAATGAATGGAGTGTTCAAATTATCCGACAAGTTCATCATAGTCTTGGATCTATTATCTTGGTGTATTCCAAGACAGTGGAAGAACATGAACAACATCTTAGACGGTGTCAGCAGGTGTTGAGAACACTGTACCGTGATGCAAAATTGAGCAAGTGCTCATTTTACCGCGCGCATCCATTATCCGGGACACATTATATCCGAGGAAAGGATTGCCGTGGGATCTCCGAAGGCATGTGCCATTCGAAGAGTGGCCAACCCAAGAAATGTGATGGGTTAGATCCTTTATGGGTCCTATAAAAGGTTATAGGAGATTCATAACCAGATTTTCAAGGATAGCTTATGCTATCACCGCTTTACAAAAGAAGGAGAAGAAGTTCCAAACGTGGACCGAATAATGTGAGAAATAGCTTAATTGAAGCGCCTAATTAATTAGTGCTCCAACTCGAAGATTGCTGATCCGCAAGGGATTATGTAGTATGCAATGTATGCTGCTGTAAGGAAGTATCGGAGAGTTCCTCACTCAGAGGATTTGTGGTTTGCTATGAATCTCGAAGTTGAAAGAGCATGAAAAGAATTATGCCACCTTGTTTAGAATCATGCTACTATCCATGTTTTAAGGAAATGGAGACATTACCTCATGGGCAAGAAATTCGAATTAAGAACAAAACAAAACAGTCTGAAATATTTATTTGAACAAATATACTTTCAATGCCGCATAAATTAGATGGTCGAATTTCAGAATATGACTTTGATATCAAGTACATCGCGAAGAATAACAAGGTATTTACGCACTCAAAGAGAAAAGGCATGAATTACATGCTACCATTAGCACGTACCGTAACGGTGAGTTGAAAGACCTAATTCTCAAGCCGCGATGCTGATTTTGGCAAGATCGGGAAATCTTGTAGCAAAGCTGAAGAAAGATGAAAGACCCTACTGCATCAAGAAAGGCGCCTTGGAACTCATTCACTTACATAAGAACATAATATATAAAATTTTAATGACAAAGAGAATTGAATGGGTAATTCTAAAAGAAATGCATAATGTGACTTATGCCGGCCATCCCGGTATCAAAAGATCATGGCGTTACCAAAAGCCATTATTTTAAGTGTATGAAGAAGGAAATTGCTGAATACATCGATGTATGAATGCCGAAGGTCAAGGTCGAGCAATGCACATTCCGCCAGGTTGTTGCAACCTTACCTATTCCCCGAGGAAATGGAGGATAACCATGGATTTTTATCAATGATTGCCCGTAACAAGTAAGCAACATGATCAATCATGGTGGTGGTGAAAAGCTTACTAAAGTCGCCCATTTTATTCACTAAAAACCACCCACAGAGAAAGTGCCAGATGTTGCTGATATCTTTTAAAAGAAGTTGCATTGCATGGAATTCCTAAGACACCATCCAACGAAATTCACTCTCAATTTCCGGAAGGGACTGCTCAAAGCGATCCGTGAACGAATCAACTTTAGTGCTGTATCATCCTCGAAACCGACGGGACGTACGTAAAAGAGTAAACGAGAGTAACGAGACATGCCGAGAATGGCGTGATGATAAACCATCAAGGCGGGACATTCACCTCGCAGATTGGTAGAATTTGGTTACAATAATGGGCACCATGCATCTCAAGATGAGCCCATTTGAAGCACCGTAGATGGTAGAAAGTAACACTCAAATTGAGTCGGATAATCCAAATGCATTTAGTAGTTGTTGGACCCAACCACTCAAAGATATGGAAGATCAATTTGTAGTGTACCAATTGCTCGATACCAATTTGTAGTGTACCTTTTAAAGAACCAAGAGGTTTAACGCTCTCTTGTAATATTCTGTACACTTTTTTAATAATAAACATAGGCCAATATAACCACATGCATTTAAGCACAATTAAACACATTTAAAATACGGAGTGAAACATATCTGGTTACTTCTATAATCACACATTCTATAGCATTTAACAATGATTCATTTACACAAAACATACATAAGCAACCAATCACGCATAACATGATCAAAGCATAATTCAACTACTTATCTTTTAACAACTGTAGAAAACACCACCTAGTGTACTCTTCCATTAACCTCCCAGCCTTAGACCATAATCGGTTTCATCAGCCAACAGTATCACCCCCGAAGCCGATCGAGCTCCACCCCAAGGTAAGGAATTCTAGGTTGTACGATTACAGGGAAGACATCACGTAAATATCTAGAAGGATTCTTCCCAAAGATACCATCTTACTTCACTACTACTAGACCCTCATTCCCTTACATGCCTGCTCCGCCCGGAGTATAAGACTTTCACACGCGATAGTCCATCGGGTGCTAACCTCCTTTCCTGGTTCCCGCAAATGTGTCGATCGAAGTTCCCGTATTCGTGAGTCAGCCGACACTCTCTGAAGAAAACATTCTCCCAAAGAAACTCTTTTCACCTTAGAAAGAGTTGTCAGAAGCCCCGACAACCTCAGCTTCTTCAAACCATTAATCACCTCCCTCACCGGAGAGAGGTTACACACAAGCTAAGCACGACACATCGCCAAGAGCCACGCCATTCAAAGATCAAGGTACACAAATATCCAACCGGAACAAACACCGCTTCCCAAACAGGCCCAACAATCTCAATATGGACTCACGGTTTCGGTTTCGGGTTTTCACAAGGTGTATAGAGATTCCACTCACAAGATTGACGGTTCAGAATAGAATGTACAAGCTATCTCAGAACGACACGTGCCTTTTTCCGGTTCGGAGTATGAAACAACTTTCCGGAACAAGCACAAACTTTTTCCCAAAGTCTACACAGCCTTCCGGCTCAAGGGGTGTACGGTTCAGAAAATGCACGAGGATATCTTTGCAAATGTTCGACCCATTCACGCTCAGACAGTCCTGGTCGAATTGAGGAGGAACCTATGCAGTAGTTGACAGGAATGGGAGTGGAATCCCCAACACGGCTTGCTTTGGCAGTTTTAACAGCATGCACATGGGTTGACACTTGTCACCTATGAAGCTCGCTCTTCACATTTGGAAGTCATTCTTCCTTCCAAAGAACTTAGGGTAAAATAATATGCACATGCCTCTTTTTGGAAATAATATTAAATATTATTCCGTGCCTAAGCCCTAGGGCTTAGGCCTAGGTTCAACACCCATCCCCTTTTCCCACCTTCCAAAATTCTTCTTAACTCTTGCCCACTCGGTGGACGCCACTTCCCCATCACTCTTTCATCGTGGTCGGTTCAAGACTCATGCTTTTTATATTTTATTGAAGTGTTGCATATTACAGATACAAAATCTGTGCATCGCGGCCTTTGACACTTAGGCTCTCAAGCCTAATCAATACATAAGCCTACCGCTTATACAAAACTTGATCACCAGCCTATAACACATATTTACAATTCTTTTCGTAGCATGGTTTATATCGGGCTCGGGCCTTGGGGACACTACAACTCTCCCCTATTTTTTCACCGGCCCTCGCAACTTACAATCGCCTCTCAAGCCTTTCAAATGCCAAAAGGTGCTGGGTACCGTCAAGATAATATCTCAGATGTTCTATGTCATTCGGGACTGCATTTCAGTCCATCGGACCTTTACAAGCTCTATAGATACTCGAGCTGTTTGCTTTTCCCCGTCCAATATGCACACAGATGCACTTACAGGACACCTTTGGTTCCACCTGAATCACATTCAATCGATAACATGATTAGCACGTACATATTTTAAGCGCTGAAACATGAAACACATTATGTATAGTCATAGATGCAGTAATGCAAGCATGTATGTAACTAGACCAATCCTTTCCAGGATCTCAAATGGCTCCACAAAATCTTGCTTCCAACTTGGCGCAAACTCCCAGCTCCAAGGAACTCCTGTTAGTTTTCACTTCAAGAAAACATGGTCACCCACTTGAATTCCCTCTCTATGGGTCTCACATTATCAACAACTTTCTCGGCCTGGCCCTCGGCAACTTTTCAAATTCTGTTTGATTTTGATCATTTGATCTTCCACCTCCTTGAGTAGTTCATGTCCAACAACTACTCTATCAACTAGATTATCCCAACATCGAGTGTTTCATTCTCTACCATACAAGGTTTCAAATGGGCTTCATTCTTCGAGATGCATGGTACCCATTATTAGGGCGACTTCTACCAAATGCGTGTACCCGTGATCTTTTTGAAAATTTTGAAGGACACACGAAGTAAGTTGCACCGAGGACATGCAAAAATAAGGGGAGGGGATTAGTGTCCCTGGCACAGCCTGGCATGATCATGCTAGATGCAAAGAATTGTAAATATGTCCCATAGGTTCAGGTGAGTCAGTTTTGTATAAGTCAGAGGGCTTATGAGTTTTGTTAGGTCAGGATCTTGTTAGCGTCAGGCCCGATATCACTGTATGTATGCGTGTCAATTAATAAAATATAAATACCGCCAAAGGTGCATCACTCATGATGAATGAGTGATGGGGACTCTAGAGCCGCCCACGGCTTGCAAGGAACTAGGGTCGGAAGGTGAGAAAGCAACAGTAAGGAGTCTAGGGTTGCCTAGAGCTTAGGTTCGAATATTATTTTATTATTGTTCCTAAAATCCATGTGCACATTCTTTTATCCTAAGTCCTTTTGGAAGGACCCGTGAGTTCCAAATTGGTGGGAGGAAGGTGTATGGATCGAATGCATGCCTGTGGTGACAAGTTTCATCCCTGGCGCATGCAAATATAAGCCTTGAACTGAACCGCGGGGAGGACTCCCTTCAGCATTCTCGAATCGAACTCCTCAACGTGGAACCGCATTTACCGGCCGATATCCTAATTCATCACGATCATAGTTATGTTTTGCGTGGAAGATCGGGGTACAACCTTTGTTGGGAGCCGTGGAGTCTATCTCTATCTCTGAGATAACCTGTGATTGTAATTCCTGCCTCGCGAAGCCTGGGTGAGACTTCGAAGGAGTTTGGAAAGCCAGTTAGCTCAGGTGGGTGAAGTCCCCTGCTCAAATGTATTGCCGGGAGATCATCCAAAGGATCGCCGAACCCATTTGGGAAACCTCGTATTCTGTTTCCGTGGATTAGTGCCAGACCACGCGGCCGACTCATGGAGGCTTGTTGGCTCGCGGAGCTTAATTCTCCAGTGAGAGCGCGAGGGAGAAGAGAACTCGAAGGGAACCCTCAGAAGGCCATAGAGCCCCAGACTCGGTCCGTCTGCTCCTCAGAACCTGGTGCAGGAGACCGGCGTCAAGGGGACCTGCCTAGGGGTAACGCAGGAAGGTGCACTCTCCGGGTGGAACTGTGCATGGGAAATGAGGGTCTCAGGTGCGCGGAGCTGGGAGATCTCCCCGGAGAACCATCGGGTGAATGTGAATGTCATCTTCCCCTGCAACCTCAGCCTCAGCCTAGATCTTTGGGTGGAGCTCGGTCCCAACTCAAGGGTGACCCATCATGAGCTTGATGAGAAGTGTGTTCTAAGGCCGGGAGGTTCGTGGAAGGCTCAGACTGGTTGGTGATTTCTCCAGCTTGATAAAAGATAAGTATTGAAATATGGTTTATCACATTTGAACACAGTCATGTTTTGTATCATGTTTTCCTCAATGGTAAATGAATTAATGATAAATGCTATGGAACATTTAATTAAAGCAAGCATCTCGTATATGTTTCACTCTATATATTTTATAATATGTTTAATTGTATTTAAAATGCATTTTGCTTATAATTCCATGTATGGAATGGTAACTGAGAGATTTGGAAACCTCGGTAGTGAAAGGTACACTACAAATTTGTATCAAAGCAATTGGTACACTACAATTTATATGCTATAAACCTTTTGATCCTACATCAATATTAGCAACATTTCCTAGACTAGCCAAGTCGTGAACATTACAAGGGTATTAGAGCTTTAGTCCCCGCCACCACACTAAAGACGATGAGTGCAGCAGAGACCCAGAGGGTTGTGAACACTTAGGTGACGAATATGTCACTTACAACAAGCATCAAGAAAGAAGGCATAGGGCTAATTTCCACCTTTTCCTCCTAGCCGTGAGGAAGAGGAAGAGGCACACAGTAGCTGCAGAGAAGGGTAGAGTGTGAGGTTGAGTGTGAGGCTCAGAGGATGCTAGGAGACATATATGATTGACCAGAGGGCAGTGGAAAGGCACTCATGGACCTAGATGCAACTTTCATGCAGGTTATCACGATATGTTAGCTAGTCAACGGACCATGTCTCCCGTCCTTGGCACAGTGGTTGTTAGATTGCTAGAGAGGGCACCCTCAGACACACAAGTGCCGTGATGCAACATAGGGGAACTCTTGATGTGAAGTAGACCCTAGTCACCCTTCACATTAATCCTCTCATGAGTAGGATTCCCGCACTTTGTTTCCTCAAAGGGGCTCGCAGGGCACCCCTTCTTAGCAAACATCACAATCGATAATAGAGACTACTCCACTCATGTTGATGACATTGCAGAGTATAGGAGGGAGTACGCAACATTGGGTCGTGGCTTCCATCAAGACATGACCTATCGACATCGCGGGACTCGTGACTAGAACCGCCTGCAGAGCTGCAGGGAGGAAGGACCACAACATCATCGTGGGCATAACCTCTGACATCCTAAAAGTTGGGAAACTCCACCATCCCTTCTTTCTGACAGACATCCAAATACACCGGGCTAGAGCTTGGGTACAGATACTGGACACTTACTACAAGCTCTACCAGATGACTGAGACAGAGGCGATCAGTTTCGCGACCTCACACTTGGAAGGTGAGGCACACGAGTGGTGGTATCATGGATTACTATGACATCACAACAGACACCCTCCTATAGGGAGTTTACACAGATAGGCTCATGACAAGTTTGATAGTAAGGATCTCGAGATACACTTCATGGATCTATCCCAATTGATACAAACTGGCACATTAGAGGCATTCACGTAGCTCAGCGGGTAGTTGTACAAAGGATGTATATCGTGAGCCTAGGATGACATGCGATATTCACATATGACCATAGATCCTTTAAGAGGATGGGTGAAGACATACAAACCTCACACCTTGCAAGATGCCATCCTTCACACTGAGATTTAATGACTCTAGTTAAAGTGAATAAACTTTCTCCAAACCATTTGTAAGTCTCTAGAGGGATCGAGACATGAAGCCATTCCAGAGAATGGAAGGGCAAGGAGAAGTTGGATGATGAGACTAGGGGTGGAGAGATTATGAGGAAGAAGCTTGCTTTAGCTGTAGAGATCCTTGGGTCCCAGGCCCCACGTGCATGGGCAAGGGAGAGATTCATTATATTGAGGTAGCAAAGACAACAAGCAGACAATGAGGAGGAGGAGTAGGATAGTGGATCCACTAGTCCAGAGGAGGATTCAGCACCAGCAAAGGAGCAACCTCCCCATATACCACCCACACTGGTAGGAGCCCATCCTCCAATAGTCCCACAACCACCTGAGCAAGCTAACAAATGGAAACCAACAAAGCTAGGTGTCATAGCGACCCTTTCCGATGTTCCCAGACATGATACCCTCCGTATCAGAGGAATTATTCAGGCAAATACAATCTCTGATAGATTGTGGGGCCACCAACAACTTCATCGACGCCACTAGTATCTAGATGAGCACTTCAGACAAAGGAGTTTTATGGGTTTGATGTCGGTAGCGATGACACACAAAGCAAGGTTCAGATAGAGTTCCAAACTTAGAGATGCAGTTAGGAAACTACACAATGAGAGACACATTATATTTTATGTGGTTGAACTATTAGACATAGATGTGGTTTTAGGAGTTTAGTGGATGATTACTTTGGGAAGAATCACTACCAACTAACAAACCTTGGAAATGGGATTTAGAGATCGATGGGAATAAGGTTGTTCTAAGAGGTATGCAGACAAGACACCCAGGATAGTTTCAGCCAACAAGATAGAGAGAATATTTAGACATCTAGAGGTAGGATATGCCTGCATCGCTTGATCACTACTCAGAAGGGTTTGGAAGGTCGACAACAATACTATATAGAGATCAAGAATTTATTAGATGACATCACAGGTCGCTGGAGGCAATTCCACCAGGAGACCACTGACGTAAGGTTTTGACCACACCATTGAGCGGAGGGGAAACCCATGATCACTCCCCCTATCGCTATCCTAGGAGGTTCAAGGATGAGATAGATAAGGCAATCAAGGAATTGTTGGTGATGAGACACATCGTGATCGAGAAGCAACCCATTTGTTTCTTCAGTTGTCTTAGTTTTCAAGAAGGATGGCACCATGAGGATGTGCATTGACAATGGTTGAACAAGAAAACTATCAAGAACCGATACCCTATCCCACACATTGATGAGCTGATGGATGAACTGCATGAGGCAATTTTATTCTCAAAAATTGATCTTACGCCCGGATATCATCGACAACAACCAGAAGGACATAGAGAATACTTCATTACTTCGATGTCATTTGACACTGAAGTTCCTGTTATGCCATTTGGCCAACCAATGACTTCAAGCACATTCCATCCTTTGCATGAACTATATATTTAGGGATCAGTTAAGAAATCGGGTCTTGGTTTTCTTCAACGACATCTTGATCTATAACCTGTCATGGCAAGAGCATATGAGGCACCGGATGAGGTATTGAGCATCATGGAGGCACAATCATTATATGCCAAAGTGTCCAAGTGCAAGTTCAGTATGACATAAATGCCATTTTAGCCACATCATCAGTGCATAGGGGATACAAGTGCACCAGGAAAAGATCAAGGCCATTCTGATTGGCTCACTTCAAGAACGGACATACTATGATCTTCTTCAAGCAGCAGCGACACAGCGGTTCATCCATGTTTTCCCACCTTGGAGCAATCACCGACAGATCTTAACAAAGCATGGGGCCTTCATATGAACCAAGAACACAAGAAGCCTTTTGATCACATGAAGGAAGTCATGGGCACTTCTGTCCGCTGTTGCACTAATGTATTCCGCTATTTGTACTAGGAGGTGACACATCCAAAGGAAGGATCGGTAACTTTGATGTATGGAGGACACCCCATTGTATTCGTGAGTCATAAGCTTAGTCAACCTGAGAAGTTTTACTCCATTTATGACAAGGAAATGTTGGGTATCATGCATTCCTTGACCAAGTCCAGACAATATCTGGTGGGCAACAAATTCATGGTAAAGACTGATCACAAAGTTTGCTATTTCCTTGAGCGTATGGACCTGAGCCAACATAAATGGGCACTAGGTACAAGATTCGACTTTGACATAGAGTATGTCAAGGAAGAAGAACATTGTACGATGCACTATCATCGATGAGACCTGTGACATGTTCTTTGTTGGAGATTTCAGTAGATTGGAAAATCCCACTTGTTAGTGGGATATTCCAAGAACCACCTCTCTCTTGTGAGGTGATGGATGGAAGATACAGGATGACCGTATAGGGTCATTGACGAGCAAGTCACATTTTACAAGGATAGAGTCTACTTGGTGCCGATTCAGGGCTTAAGAAGAAGATCCCCACCACGCTCACTCCATTCACTCCCAACAGGTCATCGTGGTTTTCAAAACCCACAGCACGCATCGAGAGGTTCAGAAGGGCCTCAAACAAGACGCTATGAGACTTAGTGAGCAGTGCAGAGTTCAAGTAATGCTTCCAGCATGCTCTTCCAACAGTATTAGCTGAACCACTCCCCATTCCGCATGTAATGTGGAGAGTATATCTATGGACTTCATCACGTGTCTACCCAAGGTCCAGGGTAAGGATCAGATTCATGTAGGGTCACACCAAGTTTGCTCACTTCTACTTACACCGACAAAAGTACAATGCAGCTCAGGTAGCCAGATTTTCTTCAGGGAGGTCTTAAGACTTCATAATGCCAAACAAACACGCGACAGGGATAGACGGTTCATAGGGACATTTTAGAGAGTTGTTTTGTTGGTGGGGATAGAGCTGACACCTAGCTAGGCACCACTCCTCACCCCTAGATAGATGGGCATACCGAGATTGTCACCAAGGGGTTGGAAGGAGCGAGGAACTATGTAGGAGGACAACATAGAACATGGGTATGGTTACATTTAGAGAACATTGCTACAACACCACCTTCCACATGCTCCATTGGTATGACACCCTTCCCAGCATTGTATGGATATGATGCAACCTCCTTTATAGAGACTATGTTTGGGGAGGTATCTCAAGTCCAAGATTGAACATGGAGAACCGAGATTCTCAAGTTGTTGAAAGAGAACTCTAACACGACAAACCGACATAAGATAAGTGCAGATTGGCATAGGATAGAGCTTAACCTTTGAGGGTTGAGATTTGGTTTTCTTGAGACTCCAACCCTACAAATATTCACCTGAAGAAGAGTAATGGGAATCTCGCCTAAAGCTTTTATGGTCTCACAAGATCATAAACAGTAGGCGAGGCTTCTTATGAGCTAGAGATTCTAGAGGGGAGCAAGATTCATAACGTATTCCATCTGTCTTGCCTAAAAGGCAAAGGTGGACAATTCATTAACACATCATAGGAGCTTTCCTCATTGGATGAGGAGGGACAAAATGGAGTTTGTTTCGGAGGAGTTTTTGGAGTTCTGAGAGGAACCCCAGGAGCGTAGTCATCAGAGAGTGTTTGATCAGGATGGAGAGGGCTTCTAGTAGAGGACGCTAATTGGGAGAACGAGCAGGTGTTGCAACACTGACCGATATTGCTTTGAGTGACAAGCACTCAGGGAAGGGAGGATTGTAATGTCCTTTCCAAATAGGAGCTTCTAAGAGGAGGCTTAATGGTCTAAATCACTCTGCTAGGACTATAGCCATGGCCAAAGAGGGTAAACAGGTTACTAGAGGTCACTCTAGTCACTGGTGTGTTATATTCAGAAGTATTATTTGTAACCAAAAGGGTTAAAAGCACCTTGAGGCTCATTATGAGCCAAAAATATAGTCAACAAAGGAATTAGGGTTTCAGTTAGTGATTTAGGGTTTTGGAAGTTAACAATGAATTAGGGTTTCAACATGATTTAGGGTTTGGAAAGCTATGGCTGAAGCAACAAATCCACTCCAATTCATCATTACATGCAGACAGTGACCTGGTCACTGAGGAGAAGAGGTGCATCTCAAAGAGATAGTTCACCGTATTCTAGGAGGAAGACACCGCTTGTTGATTTCGTGTTGGAAGACACACCCTTAATAATGAAGACTATTCAGTGGCTCTATCATTTTCATTGATTCTCAAGAATGTCTCATATTTCTATATTACTATCTTTAGTTATACATTTATTTCACAAGACCATTTTGTCTTTTGATCTAGCCGAAAGGTTGTTATTTTTATTCAAGAATTGCTTATTTGTATCTGCCACATCCTTGTCTGCTGATCTAGCTCTAGTATTCCCTCATTTATTCACCAGATGTGACCATTTTGTAATCCACAGAGATATCATAATACAAACTTTGCAGTCCTTTGTCGCGTTTATTATTTGTATGATCATTTATATGCTGTAAACCTTTGATCCTACACACACATTAGCAACGTTTCCTAGACTAGCCAAGTCAGGAACATTACATGAAATCATGGTCATTAAAAGTGGCCATTTCCAATAGATATACTTATTTTCCTTCGAGCTAAAATTAACCATAATCAATATTTTCCCAATATGAATGCATTAGTTTTCCAAGTAACTTTTGGGAAACTTAAATAAGGAAGAAATTCATATTTTGCAAATAGATTTTGTTTATATGAACATTTTATATATATATATAATTTAAATTGATATATAAAATATATATATATATATATAACATTTAAATTGATATATAAAATTCTATCTTTTTTTTTTTCAAATATATGTATTCGAAACCATTAAATATATATTCATTTTATTTATTTAATATTTAAAAAAAACTATATGAAAAAATATTTATATAATTTTAATTCTAATTTCAAAAATTTTAAAATATAATTTTAATTTTAATTTCAAGAATTTAGAAATATAATTTTTTTATTCACTATAATTTCATTTCATTTCTTTACTATATATATGTATATTAAAATTTAAAAGCAAACGTGTGGCTAATTTTACTTTTCGTTTTTAGTTGTATACCAACTTAACTGTGATTCTACCTCAACCATTTTGACTAGCGCTAATATCCACATCACTTTCCTAAACTAAATCTCAGAAATAGTTAATCTTATAGTATGAAGTAATTAACCTTATCTATATATCAATATGAAAAAAGAGAAATAGTTGTGAAAGCACTTTCTCTTTTTTTTTTTCGGTAAGTGTGGATAGATGGTAATCTTATTAATTTTATATTATAACATTGTATTGTGTGTTATATTATAACATTGTTTTTTTTTCTTCTATAATTGTTTTAAACTATAATAATCTTAAATTATTATTTCAGAATTCCACTATGGTGTAAGTCTAAAATTTTGAAAAAACAAAGGTATTTCTTAGCAATAAATAATGTATACACAAAAAAATATATGAAACATAAAAAAAAATATTTCAAATTTTTATAAATTTTTCAAGTTTTTTAAGTTTTAGTTTTTTAAGTTTTAGATTACTAGTGAAAGCATTTTATGTGATTTTTGTTGGGTTTTTAAATCAATGTATACTTTTCCAAGTTCATTGAGAAAAACATCAACAAACATTTTGAGCCACTTTCTTTTCTAAATACTTTTCGAGTGGCTAAGGCTACAAGGTATACGTTATACAAAGGATAATAATCAAAACCTTTGAATCTAAACTTAAAATACAAAGGTTGAATCATCCAAGAACTTTCAACATTTTGTAAGTAGAGAAATATGTTTAGAAAATAACTATTGAAATATGTTATAAGTCAAAAAGTACTTAGCCATTTTCAAATTGATTTCATCTTATAGATTTTTTTTATATATATATTAGGGTATACTTGTTAGAACATGATCTCTCCCTCATCATTAATGCAATGATCTTGTGACATTCTCTCCACTAAAGGATTCTATAGGTTCTACAATTACAATAAAAGAGGACTAGACTGCTTTGTTGTGCCTCTTGACAATACTTTCCAAGTGGAGACTTTGTTTCTTTAGTCTGTGCATTATATGGATAAAATATAATTTCCATTAAACTAATATAACACTAGAATGAAAAATAAAATGTTATGGCATTATCATACTATGATAGTATCTGAAACAAAACAACAGACACAATTAGAGATAATGTCATTTTGAAGAAGTAGATTATGTAAAATTGGAACAATTTTCAAGAGGGTTGTGATCTAGTGGTGAGATTTGACCTTTTTTCGCATGAAGGACATGTTCAAAACCTATATGAGTGCTCACTCTAAACAATATGAAAATTGACAAATATGTCATAGAGGCATCATGGGTGAATGTATTAGTTATTTTAAAAATTAGTTAATAACCAATGAACATCAAAGAGAAGTCACTGCTTCCACTAAGTGGTAGTGAGGTATTTGAGGAAAAGTGTGATGTAGAACATGGGCTCTAATATCATGATGAATATTATCAATCAATCCATAGTCTTGTTTATTGGTAGTAATCTCTCCTTTGAGATAAATCCATTCCTACAATGTAGTATGAGCCTTAGTATTATTGAGAATTCAAAAGTATAACAACAAAATTTCCAAGAAGATGTATGCACAATGTGTACCTTGCCTCCATACCATGGAACCTTCTCTTCAGAACCATGGTGGTGAAGATATGTCACAAGATCTAACCACATGGAACCTTCCCTTTGTAACCACGGTGATGAAGATATGTCACAAGATCTAACCACACTACAAAAATCTACATTCCATGACACATTCCACAATATAATGCTAAGATAGATGCAAGAGGTTTTAAATGATCCAAAGCCCCCATAGTATGCATTGTCAAAACCAGTAAACTCTAATAGGGCATGACATAAAAGAAGTAAATAAAACCCAAAACTCATGATGAAACTACCAAAAACATGGGAGTGATACGTTTTATTGGAATATGATAGTGGAAATTCAATAACAAGATTACCTATTAGGGAATCACATAGAACTTTATTATTTGAGTGGGACCCATAAAAGTTGTAAGTCTAACTAGCAAAGAAACAATTGCAATCCAACATGATGTTGATGTAAGGATATCCTTCTTCTCACTTGGAACAAATAGATCAGTGTCATAATGGAAGTGAGAACCTTTCTTTATAGGACTTATACTCCACCAAAAAACAACAATTTCATGTACCAAATAAATGCTAGGTAATATATGTAAAGACACTTCAACAAATTTAATAGTAAAAATGTAACACCTTGTTTCCCCCAGTTTGTAAATATAACTATATTGGCCAAGTAACTATGGAAAACTCAAAGGTGTGAATGTTTGATTTGATGGACCTTTGTATAAAAGGTCGATGAATGTAAATTCTGTTATTTTGATAGAAAATGGATGAGCGTTGCATGACTGCTGCAAAGGGATGTGCTAAGAGAAACCATGAATGCTATGAAAAGGTGGTGGAGGGGACCAGGAATGGTTCCATTAACCTCCACCGAACCAATACTTTTCTGTATTTAATTGCTCAGGATCAAAACAACCCTCTGACCCAGGAATGAATTACAGTCAGTATGGTAGGTGGGAAGACCTCCTCAAGAGTTAATGAGGGCATGGGGCAGACTCCCCATTGGTAAGGCTTCCAGACCTGACCACAGACTCAGAATTTGAGCCACACAAAATCTTGCTGAGGAAGGAAAGAAAGGAAGCGGGGTGGACGAAGGAAGACCTGCGAAGAGTGCAGAGACGAGAGTCGAAGCTCTCGGGTCCGAAGAAGGATTGAAAGAGGAAAGTGAGTTTTGATCGTAAAAAATAGAGACCGAGTCGGGAGAAGGAGAGTAACCTTCGCCCCTTTCTATTTCTATACTAGGAGAAGGAGAGTAACCTTCGTCCCTAAAAGAGAGATTGAATCTCAAATCATAGTGGTCTAAGCTCGAGGGTGTCTAGTGGTAAAGCCATTTGGAGTGACTGAGTAGAGTTCATAGCCCAAGCATCATCCAAAGGTCCATGTGACCTGGGTCTAGGAACCCTACACTAAAAGGAGTTAGATCATGAAGATTTCAGAACTTCGGGAGATTGAAGCTCTGAGATGTCAAATTTCACGATAGTCAAAGTTACCTGAACTACTGGAGTAACAAGATCCATAGACGACTTAAGAAACTGAGAACGAAGATGAATGTGAGCCATTTACCAGGAGGAGAAGTCATCTCGGTTGTCAGATCAACTTAAATACCACTGGAGTTAACGAAGTAAACATGAGCCACTTAATTAAATCGGTGGTTGGGAGTCATTGTAGAGTGCGAAGGTGAAATTAGCAGACGCGCTAGTTCACGCCCCACAATTCACCAACACCATTGATCTCGTCGGGTTGGAAGATCAATGACCAGGATTAGATCAAAGTCGGACGAGCGCTTCCCAAATTGTGGAGATTGGACCCCGCAATCATTGTGAACTGTCGATCTGTGAACGAAGATCGATGGTAGGGAATCATTGCAGAGTGCGAAGGTGAAATTAGTGGGCGCACTAGTTCGCGGCCTGCAATTCACCAATGCCGTTGATCTTGTCGGGTTGGAAGATCAATGACCATGAATAGACCGAGTTGGGCGAGTACTTTTCAAATTGTGGAGGTTGAGCTGTTTGATAAAGAGTGCGTATGTTGGGGTCCCTTAATCACTTTGGAATTTTGATTGGTGAACACATCAGTATTGGATGGATCTTGATCGTTAAACCTAGAAAAGTTGTTAGGTGGATAGTCGTGAGTTCCTTTGGAAATCTGTGGAGTAATGGGGTCCTTCTGTGTCGTCGATTCGGGAGAAAGGACATGTGTTGACAAATCATTGACTTCGGGTGTAAGCACTCTGGGAGAAAGAGAATGTGGAAAGGTTGAAACTCCCGAAGCCCAAAGAGCTGAAGTGGTTTACAACCATCAATTTGTGGGAGACACACGTCGATAGATCATCGACTTTGGGTGTAAGCACTTTGGGAGAAAGCAAGTGTGGAAAGGTTGAAACTCCTGAAGCCCAAAGAGATGAAGTGGCTCACAACCATCGATCTATGCAAGGCACACATCGACAAATCATCAACTTTAGGTGTAAACACTCTGAAAGAAGGCGAGTGTGGGGAGGTTGAAACTCTCGAAGCCCGAAGAGCTGAAAAAGATCTTATTCATCCAAGCTAAAAGGGACAGGTGTCGTCAGATCCTGCATGTCAGAGGAAAGTCACTCGAGGAAAAAGGGAATGTGTTGAACAAGGAGTCTCGTAGGCGAGAGAGCCGGAGTTCATCTGAGTCATCCGTCAGCTAAATATAGGTGTCAACAAATCTTCCATTTCTAAAGATAGCCACTTCGGAGGAAGATGGAGTCACGAGAGTTGAGATATCCTGAAGTAAATTGTTATTGTCGATTTGAAAGAGACGCACATCGATCAATCGTTGACTTTAGGTGAAATCATTCTAGGAGAAAAGGTGGTGTGAGCATCTGGGACTCCTGAACGTCGAAGCCCCGAAGTGGACCAGAACCGTTGATTTAGAGGGACGCGTGGCACTCGACATGTAACTTTGGGTATGGAGTACTTCGGAGGGAAGCGATGTAGGAACGTTTGAAACTTCTGAACACCGAAAACCTGGAGTAAATCAGGGTCATCGAAATCCCCGAGGACACGAGACGTCGAATTGTGAACTTCAGAGGGTTGCTACTCCAGAGGATTTCGCGTGGTGGTCGTCTTGGAGTCTGGACATATCTATGGTCATATGCAATATGGGGGGATGAAATAACCCAAAGATCGTGGGAGCAGATACCTGCCTGCTTTGAGCTCATTTTGGGACATGGAAATCATGGCTAGAAAGATTTGGAAGAGAAGAATGGAATAGGGACCCTGAATGAGGGTATTTTTTCTTAAGAAGAACGAAATTTGTTTTACTCCACGTCGTGGGTGTGTTACAAATTGGTATCAGAGAAAAGTTACAACACTTGGCCTGCTTGTGCTCATGGATGAGTCACTTAAAAACCACATTTAGAGTACTTTTAAGAGTGACACTTTTTCTTACCTCTTTCTTAAAGATTCTAGTTAAACTTTTATTGAGGAAAAGAATGAAACTTTCTTCTCTGTGTGTGTGTGTGCATTTAAAAAATTTGAACTGTGTATTGTTCATAAACTAAGAGAATGTTTTCTAACAATAAGTGTTTTTTCATCACAGGAGGAGTCAATAAATCACAGGAAAAAAAATTCAAGTCTAAAGGATGGTGACATTCTATGAAGTGGGGGATGGATCCCACAATAGAGATGAAGAAGCTGATGAAAGGAGGGCAGTGGAAAACCCTCTAGATCTGGCTGAAATTGTAAGGAGCCTTAGGGCCAAATTACAAAGTTGCCAGGTCGACAACGTGAGATTGATAAAGGAGCAAGAAAAAAAGCCAGAAATTAATGCAGTCTTGCCGCAGAGATTATTCGACATACAGAGGCATCTACAACATGAACCCACAACCAACCATGTGGACCATAAGTGACCACACTAGGAGAAGTACCTCGAAGAAGGCCCAACCTGGAGGCAAGGGAAACTCATCGGGAGATTCCTTCGGAAGGTAAGCTAACAAATCTGAGGGATCTTCTAGTAGCAAAACTAGCTCATAGTCTCAAAGGAAAGGAAAGAAGCAAAAATATTCCAAAAGTCATGATCCTAAAGAATTCAAGAAAGCCAAACCACCCTCTTTCGATGGAGAGATTAAGAAAGGGGAAGAGGCTAAGGCATGGCTACTTGGTTTAAAGAAATACTTCAGAGTCCATGACTACTCTGAAAACTTGAAGGCTTGAATAGCCATCTTCAACCTAAATGGAAAGGCTTCCATTTGGTGGGAATATCTTAAGAATATGAAAGGAGTCCATGAGAAGTACTTGTCATAGAAACATTTCGATAAATACTTTAGGAAGAAGTATCTGTCAAAGAAATACATGGATGGTAAAACTAAGGATTTTTATGAACTCGGGCTGGGGTATCTCACCATAGATGAATATGTCAATAAATTCCTTGAGCTACTGAGGTATGTACCCTACATAAAGGATGAAAAGGTAAAAGTGAAGTGATTTATTAGTGGGTTACCTCAGACCTACTGAGACAGGAATGAGTTTGACAAACCAAATACCTTAGAAAAGACCATCTAAAAGACAAGGTATTGTTATGAACAGTTCGAGAATAAGACATGACCTCACGAGGAATGGAGGAAGAAGAGTAGTTCGGGATTCAAGAAGAAGTGGTTTAAATCCTTAAGATTTAAGAACTATGGGAAGGGTTATAGGATGAACCTTCCTACTAGAAGTGTGTATCAGAAAAATTTCCCCTCTCAGAGTGGAAATAAATCTTTTGAGGCAGTCCCTTAAAATGTTGGGGTTGTGGAGAAGAACATCGATTGAGGGATTGTCCACACATACAACAGAACAATAAGAGAGTCTACAATATCCAAGAAGATATCATTTTTAATTATGTGGCTAGGAGCATGCCACAAATGTATTCAACCTCGGACAATAATCAAGCTGACCACCAAGCTTCAGTGGTGGAGATGGAAGGTATGATCGCCAACCATCTAGTTTCTATTTTAATTGACCCTGGTACTAATTTGATTTATGTGGCCCCTCAGACTGTTGATAAGTGTAAACCGCAACCATTTAGACATGTTAAGTCGTGGTTGGTACAACTAGGCACTGGGACCAAAAGAAAAGTAGCAGAGGCCATACCAACTTGCCAATTCATCATGGATGGATTTCCCACCCGAGAGACCCTTAAAATACTTCCCCTTGGATATTATGACTTGTTGATTGGTATGGACTAGTTGGTTGCTTATAAAAGTAAGTTGAACTATTACCATAAAAAATTATAATGTGTAAATGAAGAAGGGAGAGAGATAACCCTCCAAGGGATTCAAAAGCCTGTCTCAGTGAGAAAAATATCAACCCTTCAAATGAAAAAGTATTGCAGAAAGGGGTGTCTTTTATATGCAATACAAGTGTTGGAATCTGTTGAGGATAACAAACCAAACCTAGAGGACCATCCCATATTAAGATAATATAAATACGTGTTTCCAAAAGAGGTACCAGGTCTACCTCCGAGAAGAGACATTGACTTCTTGATAGAACTTGACCAGGAACAACACCAACATCTAGAATGCCCTATAGGATGAATACGCCAGAACTGGTTCAACTCAAGCTACAACTAAAGGCGATGATAGACAAAGGCTACATCTGACCCAATGTATCTCTGTGGGGAGAACCCGTCTTGTTTGTGAAAAATAAAGATGGCACACTCTGACTGTGCATAGATTATAGATAACTCAATAAGACAACCATAAAAAACAAGTACCCCTTAACAAGAATCGATGACTTATTCGACCAATTGGGAGGCACTTCCATTTTCTCGAAGATTGACTTAAGGTATGGATACCATCAAGTTCGAATTAAGGATGAAGACATCCACAAAAAAACCTTCAGGACAAGGTATGGTCACTATGAATTTGTGGTGTTGCCATTTGGGTTAACCAATGCCCTTGCAACTTTTATGTGCTTGATGAATAATGTACTCAACAAATTTATGGAAAAATTTGTATTGGTTTTCATTGATTATATCCTAATATACACCAAGAAAAGAGAGGAGCACGAAGAACATCTTCGAATCGTACTTCAAGTACTAAGAGAGAATCAAATCTATGACAAGTTTAGCAAATGTCACTTTTTCTAGAAGTAATTCCATTACTTAGGCCATGTCATTTCTAAAGAAGGGGTGGCAGTAGACCCTGACAAGATAAAATTGATTATGGAATGGCCTACCCCAAAGGATGTATCTAATATTATATCCTTCATGGGCTTGGTAGGATATTATAGAAGATTCATAAAAGGGTTTTCCAAGATTGTATGTCCAATCACTCCCCTTCAGAAAAAAGGGGGTTAAATTCACTTGGACATCAAAATGTGAAGAAAGATTTCAAGAACTGAAATACCTCATGACCCATGTACCCATGTTGAAGATTGTAGACCGTGATAAAGATTTCCTCGTGTGTACAGATGCCTGCAAGGAAGGAATCAAAGGAGTCCTTATGCAAGAGGGACGTGTAATTTTCTACGTGTCCATGAAATTGAATGAGCATGAAATAAGTTAAGTGACCCATGACCTAGAGTTGGATTCCATAGTGCATGTTTTAAAAATGTGGAGGCATTAAATCTTGGGTAGGAGGTTTGTGCTTATGATAGGCCATTATGGATTGAGGCACCTATTTGATCAACCAAAACTCAATGCCAGGAAATCTAGGTGGATGGATCTCCTTAGTGAGTTTGATTTCAAAATAAAACACATCAAAGGAAAGGAAAATAGTGTGGTCGACACCCTTAGAAGAAGGATAAAGATGATTCACCTAGAGGCTGTAAGAACCTGTGAAATGGATGTCAGGGAAAGAATCAAGAATGCACAGGAAACATATGCATTCTTCAAGACCGTGACCTCATACCTAAGGCAAAAGCCTACAGGGATAAAGTATGAAGGATACCAGATGCTTGATGAAGGTTTGTTGACCTACGGAAACATATTGTATATTCCAAACTGTGACGACTTGAAGAGGTTCATAATGGATGAACTACACAAGAGACCATATACTGGTCCCCTAGGATATCAGAAAATGATCATGGCCACTAGGAAACAATTCTATTAGCCTAGATTGTAGAAAGACATAGCTGAATATCTATCCAAGTGCCTAGAATTCCAACAAGTTAAGGCAGAACACCAGCCTCCAGCAGGGCTGTTACAACCCCTACCCATCCCACAATGGAAATGGGAATCTCCATGGATTTCATCACCGGAATACCAACATCGACCAAGAAAAATGATGACATCATGTTCGTGGTGGAAAAAATGAGTAAGTCTTCTCACTTTGTTCCTGTCAAGTCAACTTGCAAGGCAATAGATATTGCCAACATCTTCATGAAGGAGATATTCAGACTGCATGGCATGCCTAGGTAAATTGTATCTGACAGAGAAACCAAATTTACTTCAAGCTTTTGGAAATACTTAATGGCTGGTTTTGAGACTAAATTGTTGTTCAGTACAACCTATCACCCTCAAACTGATGGAAAGATAGAAAGAGTAAAAAAAATACTAGAAGACATGCTAAGGATGCATGTAATGCATCAGCCTAAGAAATGGGAAGAATACCTACCATTGGTAGAGTTTTCCTACAACAACGGATATCAAGAATCCTTGAGGATAATCCCTTTTGAAGCCCTCTATGGTAGACAATGCAAGATCCCAATCAGCTGGAGTAATCCAGTGGATAGAATTACAATCGAACCTAACATGCTGAAAGAAATGGAACAACAAGTGATTCAGATAAAGAAAAATATGATGATTTCCCAGGATAGACAAAAACATTACACCGACAGAAAGAGAACCCCCAGAGAGTTCAAGACAGGAGACCATGTTTATCTTAGAGTTAGACCCAGGAAAATTTCCTTGAGAATGGGAGCTTGTTCCAAGATGCCACCTCGATATTGTGGACCCTTTGAAGTATTAGATAGAGTGGGACCTTTAGCCTATAGGCCAGCACTTCCTCCCATAGTAAAGGCACATAATGTGTTCCATGTTTGATTATTGAAGAGATATGTACATGATTCTAATCATATAATTGACTAGTCTGTGATCCAGGTGGAGCCGGAGGGAGAATTCATGCTAGAACCTCAATGCATACTAGACAGGAAGGAAACCTCACTCAGGAACCGAATCATTTCACAGGTTAAGGTGTAGTGGAAATTCTTTGGTCCGGATGAGGCTACGTGGGAAATGGAGGATTCCATGAGACACACATATTAAATTTTTTTTACTCCTGTATATACATATCATGTTGACAGATAGAACATCGAGCACAATGTTCCTTTAAGGGGGAGGGAATTGTAACACCCAGTTTCCCCCAGTTTGTAAATATAACTATATTGGCCAAGGAATTATGACAAACTCAAAGGTGTGAATGTTTGATTTGATGGACCTTTGTATAAAAGGTCGATGAATGTAAATTCTGTTATTTTAATAGAAAATGGATGCACGTTNGTTTCCCCCAGTTTGTAAATATAACTATATTGGCCAAGGAATTATGACAAACTCAAAGGTGTGAATGTTTGATTTGATGGACCTTTGTATAAAAGGTCGATGAATGTAAATTCTGTTATTTTAATAGAAAATGGATGCACGTTGCATGACTTCTGGAAAGGGGATGTGCTAAGAGAAACCACAAATGCTATGAAAAGGTGGTGGAGGGGACCAGGAATGGTTGCGTTAACCTCCACTGAGCCAGTACTTTGCTAGATTTAATTTCTTAGGATCAGAACAACCCTCTGACCCAGGAATGAATTATAGTCAGGCTGGTAGGTGGGAATACCTCCTCAAGAGTTAATGAGGGGATGGGGAAGACCACCCATCGGTAAGGCTTTCAAACCTAACCACGAACTAGGAATTTGCGCCACACACAATCTTGTTGAGGAAGGCAAGAAAGAAAGAAGTGTGGGTGGAGGAAGACCTGCAAAGAGTGCAGAGACGAGAGTCGAAGCTCTCAGGTACGAGGAAGGACTGAAAGAGGAAAGTGAGTTATGATCACAGAAAATAGAGACTGATTCGGGAGAAGGAGAGTAACCTTCGTTCCTATCTATTTCTGTACTAGGAGAAGGAGAGTAACCTTCGTCCCTAACTTCCATTGAGGTAGAAGAGAGAGATTGAATCTCAAAGCATCGTGGTCTAAGCTCAGGGGTGGCTAGTGGTAAATCCATTTGGAGTGACTGAGCCTATGGTTGGGTGGAAACGAGCACCCCTTTCCGTAGTCACATCACGCCTCATGGTTCTGATAAGTGTTTTCATGCCTTGTGCTTTGAATTGGAAATAATGGATGCATGAGTGTATTTATATGTATATACATGGTTTCTGTATTGAAATGATTAAGTTATGAGTATGCATTTGTCCCCTTGAGAACTTATGCTTGTGCTTGATTTTCCATATGCTCAGGTTTAATCCCTCGAAGGAGTTTCTCTAGGGAATTACATCACAGTTCTAGAGTCGAAGAAAGCTTCTTGGCACTGCTACCATTTCGGTAACCTCGCGAGTTTACCTTGCCCTGTTTCAGAGCTTAAAGTTATGTTAGTTAGGGAGGCATCTCCTTCAATCCAGTAGTCTAAGAGACTTTGAACTCATGCCCAAGTCCTTAACCAAAAACCCAACTAAGAGAAGAGTTCATAGCCCAAGCGCCATCTGAAGGTCCATGTGACCTGGGTCTAGGAACCGTGCGCTAAAAGGAGTTGGCTCATGAAGGTTTCAGAACTTCGAGAACTCGAAGCTCTGAGATGTCAAATTTCATGATAGTCAAAGTTACCCGAACCACTGGAGTAACAAGATCCATAGACGACTTAAGAACCTGACAATGAAGATGAATGCGAGTCATTTACCGGGAGGAGAAGTCATCTCGGTCGTCAGATTAACTCAAATACCACTGGAGTTAACGAAGTAAACACTAGCCGCTCAATTAAATTGATGTTTGGGAGTCATTGCAGAGTGAACATATGAAATTAGCGGTCACACTAGTTCACGGCATGCAATTCACCAAGGTCGTTGATCTCGTTAGGTTGGAATATCAATGACCAGGATTAGATCAGATTCGGGTGAGCACTTCCCAAATTGTGGATATTGGACCCCATAATCACTGTGAACCGTTGATCTGTGAATTAAGATCGATGTTGGGGATTCATTGTGGAGCGCGAAGGTGAAATTAATGGACGTTCTAGTTTGCGGCCCACAATTCACCAACGTCATTTATCTTGTTGGGTTGGAAGATCAATGATAATGAATAGACCGAGTTGGGTGAGTACTTTCCAAATTGTGAAGGTTGAGCTCTCTGATAAAGAGTGCACACATTGGGGCCCTTCAATCAATGTGAATCATCGATCGGTGAACACATCGGTATTGGACGGATCCTAATCATCAGAACTAGAAAATTTTCTAGGTGGATAGTCGTGAGTTTATTTGGAAATCCGCGGAGTAATGGGGTCCTTCTTTGTCATCGATCTGGGAGAAAGGACACATGTCGAAATATCATCGACTTCAGGTGTAATCACTCTGGGAGAAAGAGAGTGTGGAAAGGTGTTGGAAGCCAACTCATTTTTTTAAAAATTACTAGAAAAATGCTGCCTACACCTCTTGTCTTCTAAACGACAAATCATCGTTGCATTGAGCTTCAAGACATTTGTTTTATTTTCGCGACAAGTGC
>SNQJ01S0051413.1:122662-134250 GCA_010110895.2 Picea sitchensis | reverse complement strand
AACAGGACAGAATATACCGCTTTCCCTAGATCTAACTATTGAATTAAATTGGAAGTGAGAAGAAGATATGTACCTTGTAATCGCTTCCTTGGACTCTTATGTTCCTTGCTTCGCTCCAGCGCTCTTGTGCGGTCAAGATCAAAACAACACAAACCAACCAAAGTGAAAGCAAGTAATATATCCAATAGCTAATCTAGACATATGATCAAGGAATTATGTAATAAAGTAGATCTCACTTTGTGGGAAAGAAATATATCACTGTATCATATTAATTGAAAGAGAAACTTACAACCAGAGCCTTGATGTCGTAAGGTCCCTTCCTACTATCCTTCGTTCCCCACACACTTCTTGCTCCAAGGATTTTGAAACCATAGATCTGATAGCTACTCACAATCTATCTTGACAAAGCAAATCTCAAAGCGACTCTAACCAAGCCAAGGCTAACAAGCTCAAGAAACAACAAGGCTAACCCAAGCTAACAAAAGCTAACTTTCTCCATGAAAACTCTTCTCCTTTTATAAGCTGAAGAAGATAAGGTGAGGAGGTTAGGATGATCCCACTAAATCATGAAAGCGAGTAAGATCCAAATCATTCGGATGCCACCTCACCATAGAAGCTTCTCCTTCTAGAAGATTCGCGAAAACNACATAGGAAAAAGCAATTTCTTTTCTCAGGAGAAGTTCTTCTCCCTTCTCTCTTTAGGAACTCAGGCCACTGACCCCTTCTGAAGGAAACAGATAGGTTTACATCATTAACGATCATAGGGATGACGAAAATAATGTGTAACACCCACCCCCCTTTTGGCTTTTTCCAGGTTCCGGTACCACGTTGATCCCTTCCCCCCATCCACATGATTGGAAATGAAGGGGCAGGGTCGAAATTCATAATTACACCTATAATAGCATAATATCATTGTCAAGGGAAATAATAAGAAATGCATAATTACATATATAATAACAGCATTGTCGAAGGATTGACTTTCCCATAAAAGCCAACTCTTCACACAGTTAGAGAAACTGAGATCATATATGTGATATTTAGATAAGGAAATAGTGTTTGGGGGATTGATCAGGACCTTACTGGGTTGACCTTGAATATCTCCCTGAATTCTAACTCAGACTTTGAAGGGAATAAAGAAAGTGTAATTACATATATAATTCATGACCGGAAGAACAAAGACGAACAAAGAAATCGCAATTGAGTGACTTATTGGGTGGGGATCAATTCTTTTCTCAATTCTTCGATTGTGTAATTACGTATATAATAATATGAAATATCTCAAGAATGACTAATGGATACGAAAGTCAAGGGGAAATTCAAAGTGCTTGGTTAGTGAACACGACGCCCAAAGTACTTCTACACGAAGTCGGTCACCGACGTGTTACTACTTGGCTACGGAGCTTGAAACCTTCAACCTTGAGTTACTTATTGGGCCAAACAAATTGAGAGATTATTCGGGGTTTGGCTCGCCTGACATGAGGAGAGCGTTTAGCTCATCTCAACCAAAGCAATGAAGTATGGAGAGGTACAGAGTGCTCGACCAAAGGGAGAGAAAGAATGGCTCGCTTAACAAAGGAGAGCGAGGTACAAAGTGCTCGACCAAAGGGAGAGGAAGAATGGCTCGCTTGACAAAGGAGAGCAAGGTATGGAGTGCTTGACCAAAGGGAGAGGAATAATGGCTCGTTCGACAAAGGAGAACGAGGAGAACTTAATTATGTATATAATAGAACATAATTCAATATATTAAGAATGACCAACACTTACTTCTTTCTAAGAGTGAAAGGGAAGGTTTCATCAAACCAATGCAACTTATATAAAGAAATAGCCAAAATCTCACACCTTTCCACTACGATCTGAAATGTCACCTGGGGTGGGCATCAATGTAAGACAGGAAAAACACTCGATCCCATACTGACCTCGATCTGTGAAATCATCTTATGCCATATGTACTGAGATTGTTCGGGAGACATGGTCAAAGCCCGCTCTGATATATGAAACTCAAAGAAAATGAGGTTGGGGTGGTCTTATTGGCGCATACCACGGTGGGGTCTTCGACTGGGATGAATTCGTAACAAGGTAGTCATAGGGGAATCTGCGGCTGGATCGAATTCCATTTTGACTAGGAGGGAGGGCTTATCTTATAGAGTGACTGGGTGCCTACACTTGAGATTGCACAAGGTTCTTCATTTCCGAGTGGTGATCTCATGAATGGTAGTGACGACCACTGTCGAATGGTGAGTCGTAATACCTATAATAAAGTATGAAACCATACCTCAGATGAAGCATGCCAACCGACATGAATTGAAGCTGAATCTTTCCAAAGACGCATACCGGTATTACCGTGGTGGGTATAGTGCTCAGGGAGCGTTAGACGTCCGATGTAGGAATGGGAGTCTAGTAGGTGCTTTAGATACACTGGCTCTATCACAAAATTGACGGACTATGCCTCAGATACTGGTCCGGTATGGAGATATACTCCCCCCTTTATTTATTTTCTGAGTCGCTTAAGAAGAGGGGCCAAGAGCCTTTGTTCTCCCCCTTCAGAGATAGAGATGTACCTCCGTGGATGGATTGGACCCGTAAGTGGCGAGTGGAACAAGCTAGTCGCTTCTAAATACCGCAAGTGCCAGCGGTAACTCACGGGGGAAACCCCTATATGGGGTGTGAAAATGTGAAAGATGAGGTCCTAAGGCACAGGGATCGGATAAAAACCAAACCCTCAGAGAAAGTCAAAGAAAATGTCAAAGACAAAGATCTCAATAATCGAGTAGAGGACTTGATCCTGAAAATCCATGGGAAATCGACAAACTAATATTTTGTGTCAACATGTTGACCCAAGACTCAGCTAACCGGTACCATGGATATCCACTGACTCCACTTGACCAGTAGGATAAAGGCGTCGTTATTCAACCCAAGCAGTGGAAAACGACAAGTGACCTCGAATGACCTGGGAAAAGTACAATAAGGAAATCACCCAGGCATTAGGTAAGTGAACCGACCTAGATCAACAGGATCTATATAGGAAACAAACTTGGCTATAATCTCGAATAAATGGGGAATTACAGATGACCTATAAAAGTATCCAAACCCCAAATCGACATACAGGCCCGAGACGCAATAGACCCAAAACCCAACTGGATAGCAAGAAAGACATATACAAGAGGATAATTTGACTACGGTGAACAAACCCACAAATTCTGAACCTAGTCCCCACCCACAGGCACAAACCACAAACTATAGATATGATTAGTAACATAGGGTTAATCTACACAGCCAAGGAAGCAACTCTGGGGAGGAAGAAACTAAGGGAAAGATGCAACTCAGTGGATGAGGCTAACAGGGATAGAGTCAACACCAACACATCAAATGAAGAATCTTAAGTACTAAGAGGCTGCACTGAAACAACATATGAAAAAGATTCCAAATCTGATTCCAAGTCTAAATCCGAAAATTCAAATCCTGATAAGAGGAGGAGAATGAAGAGAAAGATTTAGGAAAATTAAGATGAGGAAGAAGATTATAGTACGGTTGTGGCATAGAATGCCATCACCGTGCTCCAATCATAGGACGATCTTCACGGCTCCAGGGAGGGGGGGCAAAGCCCCTCCTGCCCTTCCGCAATCGTCTGAGGCTTCTATGAGAGTTCAGTGTAGGCAGGTCTGGCTTAAAATCCATTCGAGATCTTTTTTTCCACTATCGATAGGTTGGGAGGCGAGGGAACCATATGGATGGGAACAGGGTTCTCTTTCGATAGTAGCATTACATTACTATAAGGTGGTCTTTCTTTTAAGTGCCTAAAATGGTGCCATGAGACATGTTGAGGTACCATGGTGTTGATTTAGTAATCCTAGGAATGGTGATATATCTATCAAGGAGATAGAGCTAGCCCAATATATACTAGAGATATCATAACTGAAGGTAAAGGTCATAGTGTGATGGGACTAACTAACCACTTTTGCGTCGACATTGAATACACACACTTGCAACTATTCCCACAGCTAGATCAAGCTAACATTGTAGGCAATGAACACAACTCAATAGATCAGACTGGGGACTAAGGGTGGGACTACTCCTGGTAACATGAGAGCGACACAAGATCCAAGCACTGTAATAGGGCCTATTAGACAGGNCTATTCCCACAGCTAGATCAAGCTAACATTGTAGGCAATGAACACAACTCAATAGATCAGACTGGGGACTAAGGGTGGGACTACTCCTGGTAACATGAGAGCGACACAAGATCCAAGCACTGTAATAGGGCCTATTAGACAGGCATAGTAGGGTAATGGAGAGTCATGATGACTCACATCATTTTTTACTTTTTTGTATCATATAGACTAACATGACTAGCCTCTAAGGTATGTATAAGTAGTTTCTTTTAAGACTTGACACATTTTGTACACCTGATACATATATAATGTGGAATTTTGGTATTTAATATATCTCTCATTACGGATGTATAATCTGTATGGCTCATTTACTTTCCATTCGACATGATGGGTATGTGTGATGTCTCATAGATATTTTATGTCTGTTGTTTTATGGCTATATTTACTAACTTGGCTTATGCATGACAGGATGGCATGGTTAGAGCTTTGGCTTATTTGGGACAAGGGAATCCTTTGAAATATTTGTGATGTGTGCATGATCATAAAGTGTCCAAAGTAAAAGTGCTAAAAACACTTCATTGTATGCATGGGTTTATGTGTAACTTGATACACATGGCGGAGATGAAGATCATCTTAACATGTTTGTATTTCCATGAGGGAGGAATGACTGGACGTATGGATTGCTTGAAATGGTACTAACTTTTCGGCTGGCGATATGGGGTTGGTCCTTCTATGAAATAAAATATCTCCTTACTACCTCTAAATTTTACCTCCTTTTAGGACCTTGAGCTATGCTCAGGAAATACCTTTCATTATATATGTTTATATCTCGGAGAGGATTGAGAGAAGATATCAATAGGTATAGTTCTTTCTAAAGAGAATAGGAATAATAACATAAGTAAGCATGCGGGTTTCTTTTTTTCTCCTACTCCTTCCTAGCTCGGCCGAAAGAATCGGAGAGGACACATGGAAGACAACTTTGAATACAAAGCACAACTTGTTTGAATGGTTGGTTATGTCGTTGGGCTTATGCAATGTGCTAGCCAATTTCATGTGTCTGATGAAAGAGGTATTAAAGCCATTACTAGACTCCTTTGTCATTGTTTATCTAGACGACATATTGGTCTTCAATAACAGTTGGGAAGAGCGCTTGTAACATTTGCCAAGAGTTTTTCAAACTTTGGGAGAACATAAGTTGCAGCCTAACTTAAAGAAGTGTGAGTTTTGCAAGAAGGAGATCTTGTACTTAGGGTTTATTATAGGTGGACAACAAATACGCATTGACCCAGACAAGACAAAGACCATTTTTCATTGGCCAGCCCCAAAGAGTGTAACTGANTTGCAGCCTAACTTAAAGAAGTGTGAGTTTTGCAAGAAGGAGATCTTGTACTTAGGGTTTATTATAGGTGGACAACAAATACGCATTGACCCAGACAAGACAAAGACCATTTTTCATTGGCCAGCCCCAAAGAGTGTAACTGAAGTAAGGAGTTTTATGGGATTAGTAAGTTACCCCAAGGATCTTTATAGCAGGGTTTTCTGAGATAGCAGCACCATTGCATGGGCTAACTAGGTGCAACAAGGTTTTCCTGTGGGCGGAGGAGCATGAGAAGGCACTTGAAGATTTGAAGGTGAAGGTATGTAATGCACCAATGTCGGGATTGCCCAATTTGAGGCTTTCTTTCCAGATTGAAGTTGATGCCTCAGGCTATCTATGCCATGGGAGAAACACTTTTGCAGTAGGGTAGGCCAATCGCCTATCACTCATAAACTTTCACAAGTGCAGCCTATCACTCATAAACTTTCACAAGTGCACTTCTTAACTATCCAACATAAGATAAAGAGTTGTATGCCATTATGCATGTAATCAATCATTGGATACATTATTGACTCAGCAAAGACATGGTGATAATCTAATCATCAACCATTCCAATTTCTGCAAACTCAGTCCAAGTTGCAGCATAGTGGACATATAAAATGGATTTCATACCTACAGCAGTTGAACTTAGTCAATAGATACAAGAACGGTTCCCAGAACAATATTGCAAACATTTTGTTGAGGCTCCAATGGTGTCATTATTGGTTTTAATGAAGCTCAACACATGAAAAACTCGACATTTTGTGGATGCATATGTTGTTTATCCTTAATTTCGACAACTCAAGGAAGCTCAAGGCAGTGTCGATACAGATTAGTTGTTGCATAGCGAACAAATATTCCATGTAAACGATGGTATACTTTACCACTATGCATAGATTTGTGTTCTGAGAGGGGAACAACCACTGTTGCTTTTAAGGGAAGCGCACAGTTCAAGGGTTGCAAGGCATTTTTGCGTGCATAAAACTTTGGATTACCTACAAAGGTCTTTTTACTGGGCACATATGCAGAGCAATGTCGAGAGGTTTGTGAAGGAGTGTGCTCTGTGTAGCATCTCTAAACATGCAAACTGAAAAATTGGGGATGTATATTCTGCTTCATCTACCCTCCATACCTTGGGAGAGTATCTCAATGGAATTTGTAATAGGACTTTCGGAAACAAGGTGACATCGCAATTTTATTTTTGTGATCGTTCAACAAACTCAACAACATTTCCTTGTGCATTCCTTGCAAGACTTCGATGACAAGACAAGAAGCAATAAGACTATTCTTTGCACATGTGTGAGTGCATTTTGGGTTACCTTCATCTATTGTGTCGGACAGGGGCGGTAGGTTTCTCAACCACTTTTGGACCTCATTGTGGGCTTTGATGGACACCAGGTTTAATAATATTGTATTTCATCCGTGGAGAGACGGACAGACCGAAGTGATCAATCACACATTGGTGCAATTACTTTGCATGTACAATCACAAGCATCCAAAAAAATGAGATGAAAGTCTCCCATACATTCTTCATATGTATAATAAGCCAGTTCCTGGATCGATTGGTCTTTCTCCATTCGAGATTTGTCTTGGAATTTTGCCGAAAACCACCTTTTATTTGGTTTGCCCAACAACCAGATCAAGTAGCAGACATGAGAAAGATGAGTTGGCTAAATCCATTTGCTTTGTTGAAGTCATTCTGAACCGAAGATTCATGAGCAAGTTCAGAAAGATTTGAAGGAGTCTCAACAAAGATACAAGGCCCGAATGATTGACATCGACGAGATCATGTGTTCTAAGTCGATGACATGGTATGGCTACACTATTCCAAAGAACAGTGCGAGGGGACAAGGAAAAAGTTGAAACCCATAAAGAACAAAGCATTTCAAATTTTGGAGCGTGTTCATAGCAATGCATTCTGACTAAAGTTGCAGCATTATGGGGATTTATTCCATGGGAAATGTTGACCCACTAAAACTGTGAGTCGTCAATGTTGGAAGTTGATGAGGGTGGAAGTTGATGGACACAAAGCTTCACGGGAGTCAACAGGATGATCTCAAATTGTTTATAGTTGGCAAGAAGGGTGAGTTGCCTCAAGCAGCGAAGAGGTACAATGCATAGCAAGTACAACAAATGTTTTCGGACTTGCGAATATGATATTTTGTCTTAATGTATGTTCAATAGTTAGGAGGCAAAGTCATATGTTCAATATTTTGTACATTCAGAAAGAAAACCCTATTATTTCTATTCATCATTGATATATGACCGAAAGTTAGTTCTTTATTCCCCTAAAAGACTCTTCTTAGGTAAGGTACTGAAATCAAAGAAAGGTCAACCCAACCCGAGAGCCCAATAGGGGGTGAAAATAAGATATTGGATGATCCCAAAGCTATTTCAAGTATTTCCTTGACATTCATCATTTCAAAAAAGTGTATTTAAGCGGGAAAGATATCTTGGTCAACATTGCTTACTCTTTCTAAGCGAGGGGATACCATTATTCCCGTTGTTCCATCATGCATGTGTACCTAAGCTATAGTATTGGTCCGAGTGATCTTCATTATTTTACTTAGTTCACTTCATGAACTAAGGGATAACCTTATTGATTGGCCTTTTTCAGCAGAGTGTTCCCTATAGGAAAGGGGTAGTGCCACGAAAGAAAGTAGGCATTCACTCGCCTACCAGAATCGAAGGGTAGGGGAAGAATATCGTGAATATGGGAGCGCTACCACCGCCTTCGCTTGGGGAGCCTATACATTGGTAGGCATTCARCCAACCATGGCCCACTATACTTGGGGAGGCATCCAACCATATCCTCCACCGCTTATTATTAGCATCCAACCCCTCCCGCTTACTAATAGTGTCCCCTCCTATGGTGGCGTCCCCTACGTGACTTATTAAAAGCATATGTACCTRTGCTTAGGTAGGCAAGGTCTGTACYTGTGCTTAGGTAAGAAAGGCCAGTCGTAGCCATTTMTCTTGGGTGGGTAAACAAGGCCCCACCTATGTTTCTTGGGTATGCATGGCSCCACCTATCTTATGGCCCACAAATAATCTATTTCCTGCTAGTCATGACTTCGAGAAGTATTCTTTTTCCTGCTAGTTCAGCTAGTTCAGGCAGATAGTTCAGACAGATCCCGACACCCACCACTCGAGAACCATCCCTAAGCCCGATAACCATATCTTCAGCTTTAAGAGAGAAGGAGAAAGAGACTTACTGGGAGAAAAAGACTTATCGTACAAATATGGGAGCAAGTCATACCAAAACCTTTTGGGGGTTTATATATTGCTCAAGGCTGCCCAATAACTTCACTGACCAGTAAGTTAGTACTGTACAATGAAGGAAGAGAAATTAAGTGAATTGTATTATCGCTTTAGCACAGAAATAGTGAAACAAATCGTGATACAAATAATGAATGGATCTTTCACTACAAGTGTTAGTGAGGATACTACTGGATCTATTTATTGGAAGAAGAAGGAAGAACCCCGCAACCCCAAACTAAAAGAAGGACCAAGCATCTCAAGGCCCGCATAACCATGTATAACGGATGGAAGAGCTCTTCTAACGGATTGAAAGCCATTCTAAAGGGTTGGAAGAAAGGTCAGGTTACTAATCATAAGTCCAGGTTACTAATCATAAGTCCAGGTTACTTATCATAAGTTCTGCTTACACTAGACTAGGAGAGCCTATAGAAACCAGTATTAACGGGCAGTTACATGTGGATATTCTAATACTCTTATGTTCATTAGCCAACCAACCAATTCATTAGCCAGTAGGAAAGAATCAATTGCTAGAGTCTTTGAAAGAATCAATTCTCCCGACAAGCAAGGAAGAGCGAGTTATCATTCTCCCGGCAAGAAATCAGTGTATTTTCACCTATTGTGTATACTGGTTCTATCAGCTTTCTCTCGACACTGAAGATTTAACAGTTGAAGGATAGTCTCTATAGAACCAAGTAGGACCATGCTTCCCCATTCTCTTTGGTAGGAGGAAGGACTGAAAGGACACTCCAAACCAAAGGAGGGCGGCTCGCTATGCCCAACGCTCGTTCCCCAATATATTATAGCATACCCATGGTGTGTGTCCCCGCCCAGATGGAGCATTTTGGCATAGCTCGGCAAGGGGCCCCGTTTAGAGGACCTTGTTGGTTGGCTGTGGTATATTGGATTGGGGGTTGAAAGAGTCGTCGATCAACTTCGGTCGGTCGATTGGTGGTTTTAGGATATTTGTTTTATACTTATTGATCCAAGATCCATTCATTTACGTATTTTTGCTAGGGCATTCATTCTTTTCTTTTTAATGTTATATTTTATAATGTAGTTATCCATTTTTCAATAAATCCCAATCCAACACGCCACGCCATACTAGCTCCCCTTCCTACTTCTAAAGTGGGAGAGCAACTGCCAACGTAAGGACACATTTTAACGTAATAAAACCTGAAATTAGATAGGCTAGGTGTAACGTATTGAAGGTTTGCCTATTATTTTTTCTCTTTCATTTCTTTAGTAAGAAAAGAAATATACTTTATTCAGTAATCAAAGAAATCTCCCTCCTCCGTTAGCTTACCTCTGTTAGCTTACCTCCATTAGTAAGAAAAGAAAGATCCTTCCAATGAATGGGAGATCCTCCTATCGCACTTACCAGTTTTCCTCGATCTCGCCAATGAAAGGTCGATTAGTAAAGGTAGGCATCACACTTACCTCTGATCTAAAGGAAATATTATGCCACCTCAAAATTCCATTTGAGAGTATACATTTATTCTTCGATCGTAAGCAGAATGGGGTTTCAAAATAGGTATACAAAATTGATTATTTAGTCATTCTCGTCGATATTATTTATAGTATCAATCAACTTTCCTGAACTTGTAGAAAGGGATGGGACAAACCTTTCACCCTTGGGACTAGGTGTGGTAGGTATTTCTTTACCAAAAAGGTCTTAGAATGGTATGACCCAATCTAATGGTTATTTCATTCCCTTACCTTTCCCTCTTTCCCTTACCCAGCCAGATAAGTCTTTCTTCTAATAAAAACCTGGGTTGGGAAACATTTCTAAACTGCTGAAATTGGCATTGGTGCGCGTTTTATCACCACTTGAACCCCGCAAAGGTGTGTAGCTCCATCAAGGTCCTCTAAATACTATTTCCTTCCCAGCCAAAGGTGGAAAAAGAAGTCTAAATAAATGCTACTGGCATTGACTAGCCAACAAAAATATATCCTAGCTAGCCATTCCTCGATGTGGTAGGTCGATCAGTAAATGATTCCTTCGTCAATCTGCCCTGATCTATGGGCTCGACCCCTGGAGGGAACTCATGCCTCCTTGCTAATGTTGATTGTTTCAAAAATGCCTCCTCACCAGCTCGTAGGGTAGGGACACATAAGTAAAAAATAAAATATCCTTTCTAAGAATGGTCGATCAGTAAAGGTAGGCATCGTGCTTACCATGGTAGGTAGGTCTATTAGTAAAGGTAGGCATCGGGCTTACCCCCGAGCTATCTATTAAGAAGGCCAATGAATGGTTGATCCTCTCTTCCTCGATCTCATCAATGAATGGGAGATCCTCCTATAGAAGGTAGGTGTGGTAGGTCGATCAGTTGAAGGCAAGTAAGAAGGAAAACAAGGTTATACCTTCTATTTTTACTCTTTAAAATAAACGAGTGAGCATGAAAACACACAGAATAACAGTAGAAGAGCCACCAACATGAGCAACAATAGTAGAGGAGGAGGTGGACCCATATTAATCACTAGTCCCAGAGCCTATTGATCCAACAACAAAGTGAGCACCAGCACCAAGAGCATCAGTAGTTCCCATACCAGTCGCTTCAATAGTTTACACAGTAACCCAATGTATAACAATGATCTAAGGTCACAAAGTGTTTCTACAGCGCGCTTAAATGGCCATTGAATTTGTTTCTCTCAGCACTCGCCGAGGCATTTGACGGTGTAACAACCTATTGCTGGAACAAAGCTTGTTGTATTGACGATGCACCTGGAGAACGATCCAATCCTATAAAACTGGCTTGACCACCTCTAAGCTAGATAAAGAGCCTACTTCATCACCATACCAACCCTGGTGGCCCCATGGCCTTCCATAACCTTTTGTGTTTTCTTCGTGTCCCCATGACCTC